>JAQZBX010023442.1:0-30834 GCA_029593785.1 Cabassous unicinctus | reverse complement strand
CATCTGGCTTACTAGATGTATTTATTCCAGGCACAGTTTCTCCATTTAGTTTAAGGTGTTCTTAACCTTTCTTCCTTGCTGCTTGTGTAGTAGGAGCTGAGTATGTAGTTGGTAGTGTAAGCTGTGGGGGCTGAAGCTGCCTGCATTGTCCTAGGAACTGATGAAGCTTCTCCCACCTTTCTCCTCTGCCAGGGGAAGAGTTGAGTTCCAGTCATGTGTAATAATCCAAGTTGTGCGGGCCAAGACTGTCTGTAGTTGCCCAGAGAGACTTGTGAAGCTTCATGCTCCTTCTTCCCCTGCCTGGAGCAAGGATATAGTGGCATGTATGGGTAACAATCTATGCCATGTGGGCCTAAAATGACTGCCGTTGCCCAGGTAGACTGACATAGCACTGGCCCCCCATCCTCCCCTGCCAAGGGAGGGGTGGACCTTCTGGAGTACCCAACAATCTAATCCCTGTGGGCCAAATGCACCTGCAGTTGTCATGAGTGGCTGAAGGAGTACTGTCTCTTTTGTTCTTTAGGGGGTGGGGATGGAATCACAAGTGCCCAACAGTTCAGTCCACGTAGGCCAAAAGTGCTTGCTGTTGCCCAGAGAGGCTGAGGAAACACATTTCTCCCCTTAACTTACTTGGTGGTAGGAATGGAGCTTCAGGTGTCCGACTATTCGGTCTTTTTGGCCAAAAGCACCTGCAGTTACCCATACAGGCTGTGAAAACACTGCCCCCCTCTTGTCTTATTGGGGGTGTAGGTGGAGCCACAGGCAACCAACAGTGGAGATTGTGTGGGCAGAAAGTGCCTGCAGCTGCCCAGAGAGGCTAAGGAAACAGCTCCTCTCTTATCTTATTGGGGGGCGGGGATAGAACTACAAGTGTCTGAGTATCCAGTCTATATGGACTGAAAGTGCCTGCAGTTGCCCAGAGAGGCGGAGGAAATATAGCTCCTCTCTTATTCTATTGGGGTGCAGGGATGGAGCCCCAGGTGTCCAACTATTCAGTCTGTGCCAGTCGAAGGTGCCTGCAGTTACCTGGAGAGTCTAGTGCAGGTCCCACCAGTTTCCTCCCTGCCAGAGGTGGGCTGGAGACTAAGATAGGGCTGTAATCTGATCTGAGTGGAAAGAAGCCATGGTCCCTAGCATCACTGTGATTTTCAATCAGCCCTACTTCCCCTCATGTGGGGGACAGAGTTAAAATGGCGGCTACTGGCCTCTTTCTGACTTGGGTGGGTTCAAACGTAAGCTGTTCTTAGGATTATACTTTAGCAAGCCAAGTTTACTAATCAGTAGCTGAATTCAATGGCCAACCATCTTTTTCTCTCCCATTTTTGAGAAATGGAGCTTTCAACTTCAGCCACAGAATAGCTCCCAAGGTGGCTTGTGCTGCCAGTGGAAGATGGGCACTGGCCTCCACAGCGTGGAGTGCTTTACCCCCACAACTTCACTGCAGATGGGCAGTCTCCTCCTTCTATTCTTTCAAGGATATTGCAGGATGCTCTTCTGGTTTCCTGGGCCCCTGAAGCAGATACTTTAGATAGCTCTGGGTGATTACTAACTGCCCTTTAGGACGAACTGACTCTTGGAGCTCCTTACTCAGCCACCATCTTGCCCCTCCTCTTTCCTTTGCTATCATGGGATTTTGATAAAAGAGCAATAGTATATTTAGTACACACCATTATGGGATAAAGATGAGTATATAGTGTAAAGATAAGTGAAGAGAACAGAATAAATTAAGATTTATTGTCCTCACATAAAATAACCAGCAATTCCACTGATTACAAGCCCACAGCATCCTATGCAGCTGTGTTTTCTTCCTCCATGCTTTCTAAAGAGGTTTCTGCAGACTCAGTCAAGAACTTAACACTTCTAAAAAGGAAGTCAGCCTGTGATAGAGATGCCCTGCGAGGCCTTAGTGTGCAACTACCGTAGGAGAACTCTTTTCCTTCTTTATAAAGCCTCTGGAATTTTGTAGATACTACTTAAACTATGCATGTGAAAATCCACATAATTTGAAAGAAGCAAATATTTTCAGTTGACCACTGTGGCAATTTGAAACCTGAATGACCCCAGTAGATAATGTCCTTAGAGCTAATCCATTCCTGTGCGTGTAAACCTGTTGTAGATGGGACCCTCTGATCAGAACACTTCAGCAGGCCATGATCTAGGGAGGGTCTTAATCCTTTTACTGTGGTCCTTTATAAATGCAGGAATAAAACATCAGACACAGAAAAAAGTGGCAGAGACAGAGAAACCCAGAGAGGCTGAGAGAGATGTGACCCAGAGGAGAGGGGAGATGAGCCATATGCCTGATGAGTCACAGCTGAGCTTGGAGGGGAAGTAAGCCTGGAGGAGAAGGCAGAGACCTGCAGAGCTGCCATCATGCCCTGCCATGTGCCTGATCACCCACAACTGAGCTCGGAGAGAAAGCATCTTTAGATGACCTTGCCATGTGCCTGAGTGCCCACAACTGCAACTTGGTGAAATAGCCTCTCTTTGTCAATGCCTTGATTTGCACACTTCCATGGCCTCAGAACTGTAACCTTTGAACCAAATAAAATTCTCATGATAAAAGCCAATGCATTTCTGGTATATTGCTCCCAGCAACTTGTAGCAATTTAAAACAACCACCTAGAGAAGGGATCATTTAACTAAGGCCTATGGACCCAATTCATTCAGCCCACCACCTGTTTTTGTAAATAAAATTTTATTGAAATATAACCATACCCATTCATCTATGTATTGTCTATGGTTGTCTATGGCTGAGTTCAACAGAGACCATATGACCTCCAAGGCCTATAATATATATCAGCTGATCCTTTACAGGAAAAGCTTATAGACCCTAGGTTCTTTCCATATATATTTCAAGACAACTTGATAAAAATATTTTTTAAGATATTTTCACTAGTGGATTATTGTTGTTAATTACTTGATGCTATTATAAAACATAATAATACTTTATTAGAAAAACTACTCTCCCTTATAAGTAGAAAATGAAAGAAGTGAATTGTCTTCTAGTAGTAGTTTCTTCTGTTATACTAATATTTTAATATTCTATTGTCAGTGATAATGTCCACAATTAGGTAGATTCTCAAAACATCCTTCACTGACATGGAATTCTGGAGTTATAACTAGAGCCATAGTCCATCTGGAAATTGGTTATAACTATTTGATACACATGTCATATAAGTAGAGTACAATATACTACTTTCATTAAAATAAATATTTGGTGTCCTATGTTATTCTGTAAGGACACATATGAAATATATTCATTTATTCTATTTTGAGTGAGTCACTTGATTACTGTGCTTAGTTGGAATGAGTTTTTATTATATATGTATGTTCTTAATTGGATTATAATTATTGTCTTAGACTAGATGTCTCTGAAAGGAATCTAGAAAACCACATTGAAAATAAATCTGGATAAAAGCAAGAGGAAAAAATGTAGCCATGCTATAAAGCCCAACTGAACAAATTTCATATAACCAATAGTACTCTGACCCCTGTTCCCAACAAAAATTCGATAAGTCAATGTTATGCAAGTTTCCTAGAGAGTTTGTTAAAAATAAGAATCATGGTTTTGTCACCATTGTCCAAAACTTAAGGATCATCCTTACTCTTAGGTAACTTAAGGCTGATACATAGTAAGGCAATGCTGTCTGGAAAGATTAATGATCACAGACACAAAGGAAGAGGCTGTAGGAATCAATCAATCCAATGTCCACCCATACTAAAATTGTTTCACACCTCTGTCTAATAAGTAACCAAATAACTTATGTCACTTCCATTTATAGAAAACTCAGCTACCTAACAGAAAACACATTCACTTGTTTAGTTATCATAAGAGGCAAATACTTAACACTGTTTGCTCATATTAAGTTGGTCCTTAACTGAAGAATTCTTGTTAAATCTGACATTTTATTATTTTGTTACTTTCTTGGGCTTAAGTGCCTCAGGCTTAACATTGCTATTTTGCACGTAATATCACCTTACATTCTCACAACAATTTTATAAAACTATTACCCCTTGTTTAGTGATAAGAAAATCAAGGCATGGTCGATGATGAATAAATTAGTCTCTTTCTTTCTCTCATATAGTATTTCCAACTAGAACACATATAAAAATGTCTCTTTTATTCACTTGGCCTTTCCAAATCTTAATTATACTTTAAGGTTCAAGTTTAAGTTTCTTTCAGTCTTGCAAAATCATGCTATGCTACATTAATCATTCCTTTTTCTGAGCTCCTAGAGACCTTTAATCTGTAGCAGTTTAGCAATGAATCACAAACCATCCTACATTTTCTAATTATTTCATGTATATTAGTTTAGTTTCTCCAACAAAATAACAAACATTTTATTTACTTATATCTTCCTTCCTGCAATTTGAGAGAGCTGATTTGGCAATTTTTAAGAACATATATTTTCAAATGGTTTTAGCTATCACTTGGAGAGTCACCCACAGTTCAATCCTAAGTCTTTGTTTCAATACCTCTGTTTATCTATCTTTGCTTTTCATTTTTTGTTATTCCTCGGCTATCTGGTCTCTCCCCTTGCTTTTCAGGAATCATTTACAGAACCACAACATTTTTCTTTTCATGCCAAGGAGGGAGTTTAATGATTGAGAGTTGTTTCATATTGCCAAGATAACCCAATTGAGTGCATGCGAAAAAGAGATACTTTCTTTATAGTATCAAATATAGTTAGCATTTAATGATCATAGCATTGGATTTGTGAGGTCTCATCACAGAAGATATGTTTGTTTATTTGTTTTTATTGCTGTTTATATATATGCATTATATATATATAGTTGTTGGTGCTCAAAGGTGTAGAGGAATTCTTGTTTAGAATTATAGGTAATCCTTTACTTACAAAGTGCCAATCTCATTTGCTCTGGCAGTATTTGAATAGTTTCTCTACCGGTGGGTGAACAGCAGGAATGGGAGAGGGGACTATAAAAGGAACATTTCTCACTTATGAAAACTAACAATAACAGATTCAGCTAAAATAATTCCCTTTGGATGCAACAGAAAAGCAACTAGGAACCGTTGACCTGGTTTCTAAAAATTAGGCATCATATGGAAAATTCTGCCATAACATCCTTTGATTATGTGCAATTCTATTTGTGTATTACACTCATAATCATATTTTCTGAATGGAACATGGCCTTTCAAGGCTCTTAATAATTTCTTCTGCAATAGCCATCTTTTTCCCGGTATACCCACAAGGTTTTAGTGAAATGAAAGGATGGTTTTTAGAATAATTTATTTCAGATAGTTACTAAGCAAGAATGATATCTAAATTTTGTAAAGTGCCCAATACTTAGTGCATTGTAAATATTTCATTGAATTAGAGGGGCCACATGTCCAACCATGGAAGGGATTCCATCTTTAATATTCTGACCTGTTATCACCTGGCCTCTGTTTGAATACACCCAGGTTGAATATTTTTTCTCTTTAAGAAAAAATTTTATAACATAACCCACGATTTTAAAATATAAATTAAAAGTACTGGACGATATCTCTAATTATAAATAGGAGCAAGCATTCAAATTAACATATACTATCAATTCAAGACATTTATATTATTAGTGTATTGTTATTAACCTTCCATTTGTTACAAAGCAGACTGCTCTGTTTCAATATCCCAATGACAGCTATATTTTCCATATACTCCATACAGAATTGGACTAATTTTTTAAAAACCACTTTGACAAAAAGATAGTGACTCAGATTTCACTCTTATATAAGAATATTCCACATGTATTTGATAATATAATTGTTATCTTTTCATAGTCATCTTACCTTACCTAAAGCTATCTATTTCCTGCTGCATTTTGATGTTTTTTCCTGGTTATGGGAGGCTATGGGAATACACTAAAAATGCCCTGGAAATATAAAAATAATTTGATTTTTTTAATGGCTCTTCCATGGAATAGAATTAAATTATTCACATTTTTCCTTAAACTGTGTATCTTATAATTAAATTTTCAGTCACAATTAAGAAATTATTAAGGGGGGTGGTTTCATGACTGCGCTCTGGAGTGAAGTGAACCGTTATGGCCAGAACAGTGATGATACACGCGCTCTCAAGACAGTCACCAAGATAACTCTCTTTCCTTTGAGAAGCCATATTGCCACAACAGGCTGAACAGAACTGAGAATGCCTTGAAGACAATAGAGAGTGCCAACCAGAGGACAGGCAAGCTAAAGGAGCTTTATGAACAAGCATTATACTGGTTGGAATGCTATGATGAATGCTCAGCTGTGTACAGAGACCTCGTCTGAAATTCCCAAGATGATTATGATGACAAACAAACAAACAAAAAACCTTTCAGCAGTTGTTGCAGCTCAAAGCAATTGGGAAAAGGTGGTTCTAGAGAACTTGGGCCTCCAGGAAGGCTCACTTGAATTGTGCTACAATGCTGCAGGTGTACTAAGACAAGGCCAGCTGAACCAGGCAATGACAATCCTACAAAAAGCTGAAGATATTTGCCGCTGGGGTAAACACCCTCCATCAGAAGACGCTAATGGAACTGAGGAACACCCTCATGGTCAGAGGGCTTATGTTCTGCAACTTTGCAATTTTACAATCAGATAATAAAACTAAAGCCAACAGATGCAGGATTGCTAACTGTAACTGCAAATAATGTCATTACCATTAACAAAGACCAAAAGGTCTTTGATTCCAAGAAGAAGGTGAAATTATCCAATGCAGATGGAGAAGAGTTTAAGTTTTCCAAGAAACACCTGCAGGCTATAAAATTTAACAAAACTTTATTTGCCATGTATACAAAATATCCACCAGTCTACAGTCCCAAAGTCCTGAGCATCCCCTGCCTGTGTTAAGACAAGCTGCCCAGCTCTACTGTGAAAAGCAACAAATAAAAGCAATAGAGCTGCTTCAGGAATTTTCAGATTAACATCCAGAAAATGCAGCTAAAATTAAAATGACTATGACACAGCTGAAAATTTCCCAAGGTAATATTTCCAAAGCATGTTTAATATTGAGAAGCTTAGCAGAGTTAAATCATAAACCAGGCATGGTATCTGCACTACTGACCATGTACAGCCATGAGGAAGAATTGATAGTACCATTGAGGTGTTCAGACAGGCTATCCAGTGATATCAAAACCTTCAGCCCAAATCTCTTGCTCATTTGTCCTTGATAAGAGATGCTGTGAACTTCAAACTAAAATATGGACAGAAGGAGGATGCAATTAGTGACCTATAACATCTATGGAAACAAAACCCGAAAGATACTCACACCTTGGAGCAGCATAATTCTGCTTACTCACTTGTAGATCCTGAGAAAGCAAAAGTTCTTAGTAAACACTTACCCTCGTCAGATGGTATGTCTCTAAAAGTAGATGTCGAGGCTCTTGAAAATTCTCCTGGTGCTATGTACGTTCAGGAGAAGGGTGGAAAATTTGCTGGAGATAATCAACCACGGAGCAAGGACAGATATTTGCAAAAGAAGAAAAAAGAAGGGAAAACTGCCTAAAAATTTTGACCCAAAAGTTACCCAGAAAGATGGTTACCAATGAGAGAACATTCTTACTACCATGGAAGAAAGAAGGGTAAAAAGAAGGATCAGATTGGAAAAGGGACTCAGGGAGCAACTGCAGGAGCTTCATTTGAACTGGATGCCAGTAAAACTGTGAGCAGTCTACCCGCCTCCCCAAGACCTGGCAGTGCTGCAACAATGTTTGCTTCTACAAGTAATATCCTACCCCCAAGACAGAAACCTGCAGGGGCTCCAGCAACAAAAAAGAAACAGCAGAAAAAGAGGAAAGGTGGGAAAGGTGATTGGTGATTAGAACATTCTTGTTGTAGGACATTTTTAAACTAGTCTCAGTGACACTAGGAACATAATAAAAGTAACACAGCAAGAAGCACCGACTTGCTGCTCAACATGCCCACGTTTTCATAAAATTCTTTCCTTGTGCATCAAATAGGAAAACATCTTTCTCAAAGTTGATGCCTAGTGAGACTTGGCCTAGTTGTGCCGTCTAGCTTTGCACAGAATATGAGGACTCAAAATAATTGGGCATTGACCCACCTTGATATCTGGTGAATTTTTCCTCTGTATGTGCTAATCTGGTCTTTTCTCATTTTCACAAACAAGGCACGTTATCTAAGGTTTTCCCAGGATTTAAACAGAAACTACTTCTGTTTCAACTGAGCCTGAAGATACTTGTTCCTATTCAAATCCCACTGAAATGATGTCTTAGGAGGCCTTAGGAAACTAAAAATAGAATCTTCTGAGCATTCCAAACATCCACTTAGAAATATCATGTGATTAGAAGGGGCCTTTATTAATACACTGGTGTTCTTCATGTCACTAAATTGAGTGGCCACAGGAAAACTAAAGTAAATGTCTTGAATAATTCTGACCATAAATTCTATGTCTTGTGATACTGGAATATGTCATACTTTTCATTACATTTATATATATTAATATATAAATTGGGGCTCCTCTGTGCCCCTATGTCATCTTCAAATTATGGTAACATTATGCTGATTTAGCACCATTAAAGAGCTAAAGGGAAATATATCAATGTTGCAAGAAATTGCTTCTTAGATCCAGTGTTCTGAAGTCAGATTGGTTTGGGCTTGATAGTATTCATTATCTGCTGCCCAAGAAATCATTTAGACATACGAGGATTTCCTTGTGATCCTATAACTCCATCCTTGTTAATAAAGTGCTGTTGTGTTTGACTCTGCACATATATCTATTGAAATTTCTTCAAAGAATTCTTCAAAAGGCTTTTCTCCTTGACTGTAGGAGAGAATGGTGAGAAATGTGGTAGTCTTTCTTTTCAGCATCGTCAGAATTGGCAGTGGCATCTAAAGAGAACTTCTTAACATGAATGATTTATTGTGTCATAATACTTTTAAAGCTCTGCAGAGAACAATCTTTTGGTAGGAGTGACATATTTATTCCTTCTGAATGTATACCCCATTAGAGGAATAATTGTTAGTGAATTTGTTAAGATTCCACTACATTTCTGTTGTGAAAGATAATTTTTTAGGTTAACCAAGCTGCAGAGTCTTAGTGAAAATTATTCATCATTGACAATTTTGACCCAAATTACAGCAGTGAAATTTATGGTTCTCTACTCATTGTTATTGCCTATCATTGTTTTTACCAGTCATTACTAAGCAACTGAAACCTCAGTTCAAATAAATAAATTATATATGTCAAAAAAGTATAAACAGGAGGAATGGGTATAGCTCAGTGTTGAGTGTCTGCATGTACGAGGTCCCAGATTCAATCCCTGGTACCTCCTTAAAAAAGCAAAACAAAACAAAAACTCTAAGTATGAGGGAGTGGGTGTAGCTCACTGGTTGAGTGCCTGTTTCCCAAGTACAAGGTCATGGGTTCAATCCCTGGTGCCTTCTAAAAAAAAAAGTTAAACAACTATAAACAACAATAACAACAACAAAGAAATTAAGTGATTTCTATGAGTGATACAAAGTTTTTATGTTAAATTTAAGAGAACTGAAATTTTATTGGAAAGTTACATATCTTTTAGTCAAACTTTTCAGATACAAATTGTGCATACTGATAGAATTCAACTAAACAGATTATTGCATTTAAAAGTACAAAGGAAGCAGTCAGTTTAGACTTGTTTACACATGATCAAATTGTCTGTTTAGAAAGATAAGTCCATGCCAGAGGAATAATATTGCAACTTTTCAATACCAAATACAGTAGAAATTGTAGAAGTTTAACTGTACCTATGAAAGTATTTATCCTGTTTTTAAGAAATGTGTCAGTTTGTAAAAAGTCGTGTAGTATTTAGATTAATGTTATCTACATCTGATTTCCATTTACTAAGTTGTTAAAATCTTTCATAGTTTGATCAATAAATATTGAGTACTTACTATGTGCAAAGTACTATCATAAGTGCTGTAGGATATAAAATAAAAATGACTGTAATAGGACCCCTATTATCTAACTGACTATAATATAGTATAAAAAGTTTGTACTAATTTGTACTCAAACATTGCTCTAATACAAGGAAGAAAACAATGAAAGAAAGAACTATATGTAAACCAACACAGTGTGATAATCAAGAAGACCCAAATAATTATTAATTTTTGAGTGTTTTTGCAGTTCCTTCTCTCCTAGCCCTATTAAATGATGGCAGACTTGCTGGGTTATCAATGTCCCAAAATAAATGCATCCATCACTACTACATAGTTCCTAGAAATGGAGGGTGAAGGATTCTGTTTTGGTTTTGTTCCTGGCCTTAACAGAGTAGAGTTTAATTTCTTTTTCTCCACACCCAAAACACATTTATGCACACCCAGACTATACACTTTAACTAAAATTACTTCTAATCTAGGAAGGGAAAATTTAACTGTTCACTGTTTAGTATATTCCAGGTGCTGTACAGATAAAACTGTTTAGTATATTCCAGGTACTGTACAGATAAAACAGATAAATTGCAATTTATCTGTTTTAGTTTATTTAGGTCTCAAAGCATCCCTGTGAGTTATGTTTATTACAGTTGCAAAAACCAGCTCAGAAAATAAGTGAAATGCCCAGTTAGTAATTTTTTATGCAGTTAGTAAGTTAGGGACAGAAGAACCATTATTTATGCTATTTTATTCCCTTATCATGTTACCAGAATGGCATATTGTATGATATATTTGTCAGCCAAAGGGTGCTGATGCAAAGTACCAGAAATCTGTTGGCATTTATAAAGGGTATTTATTTAGGGTAGAAGCTTACAGTCACAAGGCCATAAACCGTAAGTTACTTCCCTCACCAAAGTCTGTTGCCATGTGTTGGAGCAAGATGGCTGCCCGTCTCTGTGATGTTTCAGCCTTCCTCTTCCTCCTAAGGCTCTGTGGTCCCAGCTCCTTCCATTCTCAGCTGTAGGTTAGCATAAGACTTGTCTCTCTCCCAGGGGCTCGTTTCTTTCCAGGCTTTCTCAGCTGTTCAGGGCTCTGGTCTCTTCAGCTGCAAACTGTCAGGCAAATGGCTTGGCTCTTTCCCCAAGGCTTCAGCTTCCAAAACTAAACACACTGTGTTCTCCTTATATATGTCAGAATCAAAGTCCTAATCATAATTTAATCAAGTAAAAGTGAAACCTCTGAATTTAATACAATCTAATACGCCCAGAGGAACAGACCAGTTTACAAACTTAATCCAGTATCTATTTTTGAAATTCATAAACAATATCAAGCTGCTACATAGGACTTTAATTTTAAAAATAATTTTAAAATATTAATTAAATCAGCAATCAAACTAGCAGTGAAAGAGATAAAATGAAGGAAAAGTTGCAGGAGATAAACTGTGGAAGATTGGAGATAGATGAGATTTTTGTATACTCCTTCCATTGTGAGGTGTGGTCTTTGTCACTTGTCTTTGAATCTGAGTGCATTCTGCATCTTTTTGACCAACAGGGCATAGCAGAAGTGATGCTTCTCCAGTTTCTGGATTCATGCCTTAAGAGTCTGGTAGGTTTTACTTTAAAAAATTTTTTTTATTAAGAACTTTATTTCAAATTTATAAAAATAAAAGAACAGTGAAAGGCAGCTCAACAAGTTATGGAAGCATTAGTCCTAAAACTTATTTTTCTCAGGCACTTTTATCTCATCTAACTCCAACTGCTAACTCAGTTGTTCCTCTAGTGTTCAGAAAGATACACAGATGAACACAGATTAGTTAAATGACAAGTCAAGGTCTGCTTATTAATGAAAAAGATGAAGAGAAAAATGCTTAATCATATTCATATCTCAAAAACCAAATGCTATATTCTCTTTTTACTTTTAGAATGAATATAGTACCAACTTTGTTTTTGCTCCAAAACATTACAATGTTGTTGCTAACTATAGTCAATAAATTACATCAGTATATTTTCCCATGTATCACCACATTCTTAACATCCTGCAGCTGAAGAACATTCCTGTTTTTATATTATTAACCACAATCCTCACCTACTTCCAATATCATTGTTATACATTCCCAATATTAGTCTCTAACTGTTCTCTAATTAACATTGATCTTCCTGGACTACTCGTTTCAGCCACAATCACATCCATAAATCAAGTGTTTGTTACATTCATTGTAATATGTTGCCATCAATTCCAACCATATTACCACATATTTACATTTGACCTTATTAAACATTCTACATACATCCAGCATTTTCTCCCCCTTCTCATACCACATTATATCTCCCACCAATCTACACTTCATAGTCCAACTCCATAAGTCTACTCATTGTGTTTAGTTCATATCAGAGAGGTCAAACAATATTTGTCCTTTTGTGTCTGGCTTATTTCACTCAACATAATATATTCAAGATTTCTCCATGTTGTCATGTGCTTTCTCAATTGGTTTCTTCATACAGCTGAGTAATATTCCATCATATGACTATACCACATCTTTATCCATTCATTCATTGGTTGACAGACACTTAGGTGGTTTCCATCTTTTAGCAATTGTGAAAGTAAAGTCACTATGAACATCAATGTGCAAATATCTGTTCACGTTCTTGCTTTCAGTTCTTCTGAATATATTACTAGTAGTGGGATTGCTGGATCATATGGCAGTTCTATATTTAGTTTCCTGAGGAACTGCCAGATCACCCTCCACATAGATTGCACCATTTTACAGTCCCGCGACAGTGAAGGAGTGTTCCTTTTTCTCTGCATCCTCTCCAGTACCTGAAGTTTTCTCTTCTTTTAATAATGGCCATTCTGTATGGTGTAAGATGATATCTCATTATAGTTTTAATTTTGATCTACATTTCCCTAATAACTAGTGATGTTGAATATCTTTTCATCTGTCTTTTGACCATTTTTATTTCCACTTCACAAAAATATCTGTTCAATTGTTTTGCCCATTTTTTAATGGGGTTACTTGTGATTTTGTCAATAATTTGTATGATCTCTTTCTATAACATGGAGATCAATCCCTTATCAGATATATGGTTTCTGAAAATTTTTTCCCATTGAGTAGGCTGCCTTTTTACTTTTTTGACAAAATCTTTAGAAGAAAAAGGTATTTGAATTTGAGGCAGTACCATTTATCTATTTTTGTTGTTGCTGCTCGTGCTTTGAGTGTTAAGGTCCAAGAAATCATTACTGAGCACAAGATCTTGAAAATGTTTCCCTACATTTTCTTCTAGAAGTCTTATGGTTCTTGTTTTTATATTTAGGTCCTTGATCCATTTTTAATTAATTTTTGTATAAGGCTTGAGATAAGGGCCCTCTTTCTTTCTTTTAGTTATGGATATCCAGTTTTCCCAGCATCATTTGTTGAATAGGCTATTCTGACCCAGTTGAGTGTGTTTGAAAGCCTTGTCAAAAATCACTTGACCATAGATGTGAGGGTTTATTTCTGAACTCAGTTGGATTCCATTGGTCAATCTGTCTATATTTATGCCAATACTATGCTGTTTTTACCAGTGTAGCTAGATTCTATGCTTTAAAATCTGAAAGCGAGACTCCTCCAAATTCTTTCTTCTTTTTAAATATATTTTTGGCTATTTGGGGCCCCTTAGCTTTCCAGATAAATTTGATAATTGGCTTTTCCAGTTCTACAAAGAAGGATATTGGAATTTTTATTGAGATTATGTTAAATCTGTAGATTAGTCTGGGTAGAATTGACATCTTAATGATATTCAGTCTTCCAACCCATGAACATGGAATTTCCTTCTATTTATTTAGATTATCACTGATTTCATTTAGTAATGTTTTATGGTTTTCTGAATACAGGTCCTTTATGTCCTTGGTTAAATTTATTTCTAAATATTTGTTCTTTAGTTGCTTTTGTGAATGGAAATTTTCTGACTTCCTCCTCAGATTGCCCATTAGTAGTGCATATTAAATGTTATTGTATTTTGCATATTAATTTTTTATCCCACCACATTTCTGAAATTGTCTATAAGTTCTAATAGTTTTGTTGTGTATTTTGAGGGATTTTCTAAGTATAGTATCATATAATAGCAAATAACAAAAGAATTACTTCTTTTCCTATTTGGGCGTCTTTGATTTATTTTTCTAGCCTGATTGCTCTAGCTAGAACTTCTAGCACAATATTAACATTGGGGAGAGTGGCCATCCTTATCTTGTTCTTGATCTTAGTGAGAAAGCTTTCAGTCTTTCACCATTAAGTACATTGTTTGCTGTGGGTTTTTCATATATGCACTTTACCATATTGAGAAAGCTTCCTTCTATTCCTATCTTCTCGAGTGTTTTTATCAAGAAAGGATGCTGTATTTTGTCAAATGCCTTTTCTGCATCAATTACAATGATCATGTGATTATTTTTCTTTATTAATGTGGTATATTACATTGATTGATTTTCTTATATTGAACAACCCTTGCATACCTGGTATAAATCCTACTTGATCATGATGTATAATTTTTTGAAGTGTTTTTGGATTCGGTTAGTAAGTATTTTGTTAAGGATTTTTGCATTCATATTCATTAAAGGAATTGGTCTGTAATTTTCTTTTTCATAATAGCTTTATTTGGGTTTGGTATTAGGATAATGTAAGCGTCATAGAATGTGTTTGATAGCATTCTTTCCTCTTCAATTTTTTGGAAGAGTTTGAGCAAGATTAGTATTACATCTTCTTTAAATGATTGGTAAAATTCACCTGTGAAGTCTTCTAGTACTGGACTTTTTATTTTCAGGAGGTTTTGATGACTGTTTCAATCTCTTTACTTGTGATTGTTTTGTTGAGGTCTTCTATTTCTTTTGGGGTCAGTGTGGCTTTGTTGTATGTTTCCAGAAATTTGCCCATTTCAAAACTTTATGCCAAAGTTTGTTGGCATACAGTTGTTCATAGTATCCTTTTATGATCTCTTTTATTTCTCGTAGGTCAGGGATAATGTTAACCTTCTCATTTCTGATTTTATTTATTTGCATCTTCTCTCTTCCTTTTTTTGTTATCTAAGAGTTCATCGATTTTGTTGATTTTCTCAAAGAACCAAATTTTGGTTCTGTTGATTTTCTCTATTATTTTTTCTCCATTTCAGTTATTTCTGTTCTGTTATTTCTTTCTTTCTTCTTGCTTTGGGATTGGTTTGCTGTTCTTTTTCAAATTCCTCCAGGTGTGCAATTATGTCTTTTGATTTTAGCTCTTTTTTCTTTTTAAATATAAGCATTGAGGGCTATGAATTTCTCTCTCAGCACTGCCTTTGCTGTATCCCATATGTTTTGGTATGTTGTCCTCTCATTTTCATTTTTCATGAGGTATATACTAATTTCTCTTGTAATTTCTTCTTTAACCCACTGTTTATTTAAGAGTGTATCATATACTCTCCATATATTTGTGGATATTACCTTTTTCCACCTGCTTTTAATTTTCAACTTAATTCCATTATGATCAGAGAAAGTGTTTTGTATAATTTCAATGCTTTTCCAATTATTGAGATCTGACTTATGTCCCAACATATGGTCTATCCTGGAGAAATATCCATGAGCACTTGAGAAGAATGTATATCCTGCTGTTTGGGGGATGTAATGATCTATAAATGTCTATTAGATCTAGTTCACTTATCATATAATTCAAACACTCAGTTTTCTTATTTGTCCTCTGTACAGATGTTCTATCTAATGCTGAGAATGGAGTGATGAAGTCTCCAACTATTATTGTAGAGGGATTTATTTCTCCCTTCAGATTTGCCATTGTGTGTCTCATGTATTTTAGGACACGTATGTTAGGTACATAAATATTTATTATTGTTATTTCTTCTAGGTGAATTGTCCTTTTTATTAATATATAGTGACCTATTCATTTCTTATAAGTTTTACATTTAAAATCTGTTTTATCTGATATTAACATCACTACACCCTCTCTTTTTTATTGCTTTTAGAGTGGAATATCTTTTTCCAACCTTTCACTTTCATCCAATTGTGTTCTTGAATCTAAGGTGAGTCTTTTGTAGACAATAAATAGATGGCTCATTTTTCAAATCCAGTCTATGTCTTTTAATTGGGGTGTTCATTCCATTAACATTCAGTTTTACTACTAGAAAGACATTACTTACTTTGTCCACTTTATCCCTTGGCTTTCTGTTGTTATATCTTACAATTATCAGTCTTCTAACCCTTTCAATTTCTCTTATGTTCTTCATTTCTACATTCTTCTCCAAGGCTCTCTTCCTTGTCTTTTCTTATCAGTCTGTAACACATCCTTTAAGATCTCTTGTAGATTCAGTCTCTTGTTAACATACTCTCTCAGTTTTTGTTTGTCTGTAAAGACTTTAAACTCACTTTCATTTCTGAAGGATAGTTATGCCGGATAAAGAATCCTTGGCTTGCAGTTTTTCATTGTCAGTACCTTAAATATATTGTACCACTGCCTTCTTGCCTCCATAGTTTCTGAAGCGAGATTGGTACTTAGCCTTATTAAGGCTGCCTTGTAAGTAATACATTGCTTTTCACTTGCTGCTCTCAAAATCCTCTCTTTATCTTTAGCCTTTGGCAATCTGAATAGTAGATGTCTCTGAGTAGGTCTACTAGGATTTATTCTGTTTGGGATATGTTGTCCTTCTTTAACACTGATATTCATGTTTTTCATAAGGGTTGGAAAATTTTCATTCAGAATTTCCTCAAATAGTCTTTCTACTCCTTTTCTGTTCTCTTCTCCTTCTGGGACATCTATAGCACATATGTTTGCACATTTTGTGTTGTCATTCAGTTCCCTGAGACCCTGTTCAAGTTTTTGCATTCTTTTCTCTATCTCTTCTATCTTTTCTGTTTCAAATATTCTATCTTCAAATTAACTTATTCTTCTAACATTTCAAATCTGCTGTTATATGCCTCTAATGTATTTTTAATCTCATCCATTGTGTCTTTCATTCACATAAGTTCTGTTACTTTTTTTGCAGGCTTTAAAATTATTCTTTATGATAACACAGTGTTACTGTAATATTATTTATCTCTTTAGTCATATTTTCCCTAATCTCCTTAAATTGATTAAGGAGGTTTATTTGAACATCATTTATTAGATGGCTTAAATCGTGAGTTTCATCTAGATTCTTGGCTTGTTCCTTTGAGTGGGCCATATCTTCCTGTTTCTTAGTGTTGGGTTGTTATCTTCTATTGATACTTAGGCATTTGTTTATGTTGATGATTTTGCTCTGTTGATAAATTTGTCTCTCTTGCCTAGTGATTTTATTTCACAACTTTTCTTTGATTTTTTAAAACAAATCAGTTTTTTTGATACATTTTAAAGCATAAATCCATCCATAACATACAATCAATGATATTCAGTATAATCACATGGTTTTGCATTCATCAGTTCAATCATTTTAGAGCATTTTTATTATTCCAGTAATAATAGCAATAATACTAAAAAAACAAAAACCAACCAACCAACCAAAAAAACATAACTCATCACTTCTTAATCTGTCTATACTTCCTCTACCATGCATAGCAGCTCTTCTGTTTCCTTCTCTCTAGTTTATTGGTATTTATATTTTGTAAAAACAGTCTTATATATGCAATATCACCCATATTCATTTTTTTACATGAGATTTCACTATGCTATACAACCCATTGTTACATTTTTTAGCTTTCCTTCTAATAACATAAATGTCCTTAGGCTTTCCATTTCAACAACTGTCATACCCATAAAATACCTCTGCTAGTCACAAACACCATCATGTGCTCTCACCATTTCCATTCATTTCCAAAGATTTACAAACAACCTTTTAACCAGTTCTGCACAGATTAACCATAGTTTAATTTTTTCTAAAATTTTAATATTGTCTTTTTTAAGTAGTCAAAACTTTGGCAGGGAGCTGCTAATGGGGCCCGATCAGGTCTACCATGCCTGGGAAAGAATCGGGGAAGACCAGCAAATGGTACTCCTTGGCAAACCCTTCCACAAAAATGAATCCTTCAATTTCCACTACCACTTCTGAGCTAGAGAGTTTTAGTAGTTACATTCACCAAAGAGAAACCACAGTCAGCCCTCTGCCATAACCTCCCTCTTCCCTGGAAGGAATCTGTCCTTTCCCCTCTCTGTTGGCCTTACAGCAGCAAGTTTTACTGAGGCTGTTTACCTCGTGGGTGGGGGATGAACAGCATTCCCAGTCATGGGGGTATCAACTCACAGTTTTCCCTTTGGCCTTTCTGTCTTTGCATCCCCAGTCTCTCCTGGATGATATGTGGGGTACTTTCCTGGCCTGCAGGGTTCCTCAAAGCAGCTTCCTCAGACTACTTCTTTGCAAGAGAGCTGCACCCTGCATGAGCTACTTTGATGCTATCTTGAATAATGGTAGGTTTTACTTACTATAAGCTCTCTTAAAGGGAAATCAGCCACCCCATATGTCATGAGACCTCCATGCTGTGGGAAAATCTGAAATTGTAATGGGAAGAGGATTATGTGAAAAGAAAGTGATACTGGCTAGCTGCTAATTGTTCTTCCATCCAAATCCAGGTACTACATATGAGTGTGAAGAAGTCTTGGACATTCCAAACCCAGCTAATGTCACGTGGAAAAGAACTGAGGTCCAAGACATACTGGTTATCTATGTCTCAGGCATATCTAGACATTTGAGCTACCACTGCTGAAGCCCAGACAACATGGAACAGAGAAAAGCCATCCTTGCTGTACCTGCCTGAATTCCTAATGCAAAGAATTGTGAGCATAATAAAATGTTTTTTGTTCTATGTCACTAAGTTTACGTACTTTGTTATACAGCTATGTATAATCAGAACATAGTTTTAAGGAGTAGCCTGGAGCTATATCAATGGTGTGTGTGTGCGCGTGCGTTTCCCTGTGGATAGTGGGAAGCCAACAAAAGAAACATTGTCAATGTGAAAAGGGAAAGTGCTGGAGAAACTATCCTATTGTCTTTCTCATCTCCTTAGGGAAGGGAGAGAAGGGCTAACTTTTGAGGGAGGGAGATTTTTAAACTTGTGACTGGCTGTTATTAAAATTCATTTGACTTGCATTAGATTATATGTAGTAATTTACTGGATGAGAATTTCTATAGAAAAATGGCTAAATAAACCACTCCAGAAGAGTCCATTCTAGGATAGCTGTTCATTCTTCTGTCATTTTAAAACCATTCCTTCTTCAGGATCATGGTTGTACCTATTTGACCAATAACAGCAAGTGGAGTCCTAACTCCCTTTGTCTCTTGTGTTTCAGGATAAAAGTGTCAGTTGTGGGAAATAAACAAGGGATGAGAATGGAAAATCTTTTAATGGGTTTCTTGCATAGTATAGATTTGGAGTAAGAAAAGCTTGAACAAGTTTAGGATGTCATTCTTCTCATCTGCAGAGAAAGGATGACCTATATTACCAAGATGTTGTTCGGATTAAATGCGATGATCTGTGTAAAGAACCCAACATATACTACAGTAGTTGCACAATGTTAATCCATTTCCCTTCTCTGATCCCTTCAGGCTAAATAAAGAAGCATCCAGAGAGCGGGGCTATCTCTGTCTACTTAATTGAGGAAGTCAATGAGGACTTTAAAATGTCTGGGGAAATGATCTGCTCTAAGAGTCACTCAACCTTGATAATTGATAATGTCATGCAGATTAGCCAGAAGGACATCAGCCATTTTCTCTGAGGTGATGCACAGTAGTTTTGATTAGTGAGCAGGAACTCAGTATAGACATGTGACTCTTCCATATCTATTTAAATGCCAGTTTATGCAGCAGGATATTAGCAAGAGATATGCTTCCCTTTCTTCCTTTTTATAAATGAGATTGAATACATGTAATTTCACTTAGTTTAAATTACGTGATCTTGTCTCACATCTTTATTGTTTTCAGGTTTCTTTTTTTTTTCTTTCCTTAAGAAGTATTCCTATGAAGGCAATTTGAATGATTTTGAAATCTGAAAAAAATATTTCTGTAGAGTCTAATGGAGATAATAACTTGTGTTTTAATTAGACCCATTTGTCTGTAAGGGGCCAGCCAGTCACTCATGTTGCCTTAAATAATGGAAATTTATTTCAGTGATCAGTGAGGAAGGCAGGGGATTTAAGAAATCAGAGGAAGGCTCATTATGAGAGGGTCACATGGAGATGGAAACTAGACCCAAAGCTGCTCTAGAGACCTCCATACCATAACCTTCTTTGTTTTATTCTCTTTGAATTGTCGGTTACTTTTTCCAGTGCTGCTTCTCTTCACGTGTTTTGTCATTTCCCCTACTACTATTGACTGCCTGCCTCGTCCTAAGTCCAGCATCTGCTCAGAGATTCTACTCATTCACGTTGCTGATATATTTCTTTATATCCTTGTATCAAGTTACTTTATCTTGTGTTCTACCTCTTGGTCTTTCTGCAGGCAGCCTTGCAACTTAAACTGCAACTGTGAACTGTTTGACTCTTACTTTTTAAAGAACAGAAAATATGATTGACTTACCGTATCGCTACCTTAGTAGAGTTCATTCTGCAAAGCCAAGGCAAATGCTACTGTAGAGCCAGGAACTGGCTATCCTTCCGTCATCAGCTGAGGCTTGAAAAACTATGTCAGGGCAGTTTCTCCTAGAAGGACTGTAGTTATAACAGGCACCACAACTGACATATTTAACAGAGCTTGAGATTTTTAAGGATATTCTTATCTACTTATTAACCGGGATTATAATTTAATTAACTTTGCATTTGTTGTGATTCTTCTAATTACCACCCATACCAAGAGAGCTTTTATTCTATAACTAGGTTTCTCCTGGGTGTTATCATAGTACTTATCCCTTGTATTTATCTCGATGTCTACTCCTTTGGACTATAAATTAATTGAGGAGACTGATTAAATTGTATTTATCATTAAATCCCCTGTCACATGGAAAGTATTTATTCATTTTTTGGAACTTCCAATGTATATAAAGGATAAAACTCATGATTTGTTCTTGTCTATGAAGTAACCATATAAGTGGTAAAAATAATTTGCTATGTAATTTCATGTGTTTAAAATTGTAATTCATTTTCTGCCGCAAAGGGTAAGAAACTATGTCAAGCATTATGACTGGCAATCATATCCCTTATAATCTGTACTACAGTGACTAAAATAAATGGCTAGTTTTTCATGGTTTTATAAAGGTAATTTATTGTATGCAACTCTCTTCTGTATGTTCAGAACATTTATTTTATCATTTAAAAATATGGAACATTTTATTATTAACTGATTCTGTCATCTCCCCCAGTCAAATCCTTGATAGAAAAAAGAAAAATCAAGTTGGCATGATTTTCCCAGTTCAAAAATGCTCCATTGACATTTTAGGCTGATAATATTTTTATCAGTCAAAAATTTTTCTCTTTCAATGAACAAGTTTTATTGCTATAAAGATTAACTAGGGGTGTCAAGGATAAGAAAACATATCAGATATTTAGGATGCTTTTTATCAATGGGTCATTCATTTATTCAGTCATTCATGTATTCAGTCATTCACAAGGTTAGTTCATTCTTTTAGAAGCAGTGGAGTCCTAATTTACATTTTTCATAGACTAATTACTGAGTGGGCAGCCAGAGAATATAAAACTCAGCCTGGGGTAATAACAAATGTGGAGGCAAAACATGACAGTTCTTCTTCCTTTAAAATTGTCTGGCGTTCTTAATTTGAATATACAAGATGCACTGGAGCTATTTGTGAAAAATAGTCAGAAGTTTCTTCTGTTGTCAAAGACTTTGAAGCTTTACTCTTCTTAGGTGCTATAATTTGTGGGAACTTTCTGCTAGGGCTGAAATCTGCAGCCTGATTAGAATATTCATGAGAGGGA
Organism: Cabassous unicinctus; assembly: GCA_029593785.1. NCBI lineage: Eukaryota > Metazoa > Chordata > Mammalia > Cingulata > Chlamyphoridae > Cabassous > Cabassous unicinctus. Next base: position 9,133 of record JAQZBX010023442.1, on the reverse strand, counting down.
ACTCTACTATTCAAAGTGCATAAAAGAAGGAATAAGATCTGCCAGAAAACATAAATAACACTTTTACTTCTGTCCAAATTCTTAAGAATGATATCTTTTCCTGTGTGAGCTGTTGAAAAATAATATCTTATTGACATTACACTAAGTATTCTTGTCATACTGATAATAATCATGTTATAAATGCAGAGAGCATGTTTACCCCTCGAGGGGGCGGGGGGTGGGGTGGGACTTGCATTGTAATTCCTCCTCTGAGGCGTAGCCAGGCTCTGACAGCTGGGCTAAGCGTGGGGCAGGGAGAATTAGCTAGCACATAAAAAAGGCACCAGACTCTGGCTACTTTCTTTCAGTGTGCCATTTTCTTGTTTTCACCCTCCATCCTCTGTTATCTTCACATCAAAGAATTACTAACTATTGTATGAATATATACCTTAAAATTGTTGAAAAAAGAATGCATTCAAAGAAAGTTCTCAGGAGGAGACATTGATTACTACGATGCTCTCCTAGCTCTGCTCTGCTTCTTCCTTTAAATTCCAGGACCTATGATGAGGGGTTTTTATGAAAATAAAAAATCTTCCAATGTCTCTCAGCTGAGGCTTGACCAGAGCACTCTAAGAATAGGCTGTTTCTTTACAACTAGTGTAATCCTAATTTGTGTTCTGAGTTCTCCGTAGATAGTAAAGCTTGTATTAACTTTTAATCCTTTTTCTTCGCTGATTTTGTAATCAGTTTAGAGAGTCAAGGGTCAGGCAGCATTATTGTGAATACAAGACTCATATGAATATTTGGGCCTGGGCTTTACTTAGTGCCGTTCTGACCTGCAAAGTACTATTGTCCCATCTAATTGGAGCGTCAGGGAAGTCCAACCCAAAAGAACAGTTTTCCTGCATTTGAATTAGTTGTTAGTTACACTTGTTTTTTTGTCAATAACAACTTAATATATTGTTAAAGTAGCAAGAGTATCACACTCACCTTTTGTGGTTCACAGGTCATTTCCCCATATGTCTTTAATCAGATTGTTTTTTGGTTCATATAATAATTTGTGAGAATAAACGATGTTTGAGATTGACAAATTTTATGCAAGTTGCACAAAGGCGACTTTTTAAAATGATGTCATTTGCAAATGACTTTTCCTGATATAATCTTATTTCTGTAGCTCTGATTGTACAAGATGGTTGAGTATAACAGAATTGATGCAATTACTCTAAAATATCCAGTCTTTCCCTTTCTTCTCCCTTCTCCACATTTGCATGCATTACTTCCTTCCCTAGCAAGGAACCAGGCTATTTTCAGACCTTTCAGTCTTTTTTTGTTGCTTCCCACTTTCTCTCTTGCTTCAAACAGAATAAAACTTTCCAGAATAGGCTTGTGAACTAATTCCTTTCCAAATACTGTCTAATCAGCTGACTTTATTTCAGATACAGGCTTTTATCATCTCCTGCACTAATATGTGGATATATTTTCATTTGGAAATATTTGTATGCAATATGCAAACAGTTATTCTTATCTCCTGGTTTGCAAAAGCCACACACTTTTCAATGTTATTTAGTTACTTCATTTTTAAACTCTTCAGTGCTATGTTTCCCTTAAATTGGGCAACTTGTAATTTTTCTGAATGTTCTCTACGATTCTTTCACACCTGGGTAATTTCATTTGCACCAGTTCCTTCTTCTAAAATGGAGATTTCCCTAGCATGCCTCCTACCATGTCTATCAGTTAGTTCCTAGAACAGATGAATTCTTCATTTCTAGGCTTAGATGATTCTTTGATGATGCCTATTAGACTTGGCCTTTCCTTCTCTGGTTGTCTAGCTGGTGCTTTCTTGGCATTCACTACATTCTATAGTGTATAAGTATTCTTTTCACATTTGGGTTCTTTCTTTATGGCATATCCCTTAAGGAAATATATCATGCTACTTTTGTATCCATTATAGTATATAATGCAATTTTTTATTTCATGATACAACTTGTCTACATTGAGGGGAAAAGATGGAAACCATATAAACTGTTAACCAAATATCTAGGAACACTAACTCTTAGGTGTTGTAACCCAAAAGGTCAGTAGAGGCAGTTCTTTCAAAAACCTAGGTCTTGAGACCTGGCTACCTCCATGTAGTACACAGCTTAATAGAAGGTTCTGAAAATTGAAAGAGGCCACTTCCATTTGTTGACCATGTTTCAAGTAGTTTTTTTAAGGTTGCATATTTTCTGTCTTATATTATGTATAGGACATTTTTTTATCCAAATTCACACAAATCCTGTAACTTAGAATATCATTGAACAAACACAAAGAATTTAAGAACAAAATACATATCTTACCTGTACTTGTAAAATAGATTGTTTATTTTTTAAAAATATTCATTTTATATCTAGACCTTCCTTCGCAAATGAGTTCTTTTTTTTTCCCAACTTAACAAATGAATTCTTAATATTATGGACTAGTATTCACCTTGAATGTTTAATAGTGAGAAAAATGCCCCTGATTTTACCAAATGGGTACCATTTCACCAAAATTGCTTGAATAGAAGACTTTGCAAGATGAGCTCAAAGAAGATTTTAGCTAGTAATAGTAGGTCAAGCTTGAGAGTTCAATTGAAAAAGGGAACTATACTGCTTCAGAAGATTCTATGAAAGCCATGTAAAACTTTATAAATAATATGATTAATTTATAAAACTCATTATTACCCATGAAATGATGAATGAACAAAGCTGAGCACACACAATCTTATAGAAAATCAGAATAAAGAATTGCAATAGAAAGTGTGAGCACAGGTTGATGAAAAGCAAGACATATGGGATATCTTTAAGCAGGGTTCATCTATACAGAAAATACATGCATTGTATTTGAATAGTGTGTGTAATAGCCCTAGTGTAAAAAAGGCACTTTTTAATTTTCCTACTCAAATAGTGATGAGCTCATTTATTCAGCTATGTGCCAGACACTGTTTTGGGCACAGGGCATACAGATGAAGAATGTTTTAAACAGGGAACATACCATCTCTTCAATGGGCTTCCAACAATTCTTGTATATGTGGTCCATTGGTGCTATTGGGAGCCACACATTGCAAAATGAAGAAGAATAAATATACAGTACTGCAAGGAAATGGGATATGAGACATGTTTGAGAAAAATTAAAGGCCTTAATTTTCAAAGAAAAAATGTGGTATTCAACAAACTTCTTATAAACAATAAAATACCCTGGACAAATAAAACTGGGCTGTGATTAAAAGTTTTCGTTTATACTCTCTTCATTCCCTTAAGTCAAGAAGTCTTTTTATGCTCAAATACCCAAGCAATAGCTCATTCACTGTAACCATGTTTGTTCCTTTTCATTGTAGTTCTATTTTAAGCATGACATAGACTCAAATGGCACATTACCAAAGGGTAAAAAATTAGTACAGGTGAAAAATTTCAGGACAGTGTATAAAGCTACTTTGCACCACGAAGATTCTGCTAAAGATTTTGAGATAGAGGTTGTTGGGGAGGAGGGGGAGAGCTCTTCTCATTCTCCCTTGAAGAAATCTAACATTATCACATTTGCTTATTTTAGGGATGTGATCTTAATCAGAATTGACAATTTACAAGATGGAGAGAATGTTTAATTGTTATCTAGTTGACTTAAGTTCGTATCAACATCAAGACACATGGCAACCCAGCTCTCAATCTGTCACTTGGTAGAAATCTATTAAAATACTGCTGTAAAAGTGCCTCTAGTGAACATGGTTTGCAAGTCATATAAACGCTTTGTTGGGGTTTCGGCATTTTAAAAGATTTAGAGTTAGTCACAGACCAATAAGTGCAGAACCTAAATTAGATCTAACATAGCCTGGGGACTATGTCTATACCCAGTGGAAAGATGAATAATTGGATAGGGGATGGACTCTGAAGTTTTATGAAGCACTTAATCACTAACAATAAACTGCCAGGAAAAAGGAAATCTTCAGGATATTTTCTTCCTAACTAGGTTGGGAACTCTGTTTTATAGATCTGTGACTTGCTAATGGCAGTGATCTCATATTCTTTTCCTTTATGTTCTTGAACTTAGTAAAGTACTCTAGCTTCTGTGGATGAAATACATGTTGTCGACCAATGATAATTAGAGAAACAGAAAAGATAAAATTAGAAAACAGAAGAGTTTTGTTATAGGTCTAGAAAATTAAAAAATGAAATAGACACTAGATTGAGACATTATGTATGTAACCCATAAAATATATCTGAATTTAAAACATTTGAGTCATTAATGTCTTCAATAATAGATTCTCAAAACATTTTTCCTAAACATTAATACACTAATGCTTCATTACATGATATATCCATGTTCACTTTTTGTTGAATACATAAATATTAGAGAAGTGATTGAGCTACCCAAGTCTTTACTAATGATGCCAATCAACCATGGTTGTGGAAGAATATGATAGCTTTCTTTTAAGACAACAATGTCAAAGAAATTCGAAATTATATTTCACATTTTCCTACCTGACACTGTATAAAAATTTATCTAAGGCTCACTTGTGTTTTAAAACCATATAACTCTTGGATGTAATTATTCACTCACATATTAAGTGCAGAAAAATATATAAATTCCAGTAAAAAATAATTTTTGGAAATATCACTTAGGATTTAATAAACAAAGGCATACACCTATATCTTGTAGAGAATATATTATGTTCCACTAAGGATTTGGTTAAGGTCTTTCTAAACAATGTTTTCTGTATTTTAACATAACCCTTTAAATGCTTTGCTTTCAAGTATACAACCAACCAGGAGTAAACTTAAAATTTTAATCTAAGAAAATGTGATATAGCTTAAAAATCACAAAATAACAATTATATCAAAACAGTATTAGACAATTATATAGTAATTGTGCTTTCTAAATATTTTTATGTATAATCTCATTTAATATTACCAGCAACCAGATGAGACATTTATATTTATATTCTGCAAAAGGAAAAACTAGAGCTTATGAAGGTTGAATACCTTGTTACATAATCTTTAAGAACTAGAGACAGATTTTGAATTGAAGACACTTAATTGACTGCTCTGTGCACTTTGGATGGCACCATATTGCTCTGAAATTAGCCATGCAAATATTCAAGTATTTTGATTATTTGAATTATTTTCATTATCTTTATGCACTATCATGCTTTACTCACAAATAATCTGTGTATTTATCTACATGCCATTCACCATTGATGTGTCTATGCATATATTAACAGTATATAGTTGCTAACACATATTCTTGATTTCTATTATTTTTCAGTTAACATTAAAAGTTATTTTCTGATTGACCCCAGTTACAGTAATTTTAAGAGCTTCACACAAAATTAAACTAGAAACTGGCCAACATAATAGCCATTTCAGCAACAATTCTTATTGAATATTTGATGTATTAATCTATTGAAAAAAATAGTTTATCTTTCCGTATTACTTGTTACAAAATTCTGAATTTGACATTTCCACATCACTTCACAATCCTACAGTTTTATGCTATTTTTTTTCAATAATAAGTCATTAGGAAGAATTCTGAATTCATGGCTGAATTATGTTGTAAATCATTCTTGATATAGTTCTTTCCCTGTCTGAGATTTCTGATTTGAACTCTAGTTTTCTCATTTTAGGATTGATATTTCCTCAGTGTGAGAACATTAACATTGAAAAAAGAATTAGTCATCACTGAAGATTTTCTTTCTTTTGCTACATTGAGAGGATTTTATAGTATAAAACCTCACATATTCTACAAGTTGTGTTCTATAATTATTCAGCAGAATCCCATATAGTTGCAGTTTAGCATAATTGAGATAAGTGCTGTTTCAGCAGAAAGTTTTGGATAATGTGAACTTAGGGGGGAAATAAATCTGAACTTAAACCATGTATTCTAATAAAAAGATGATTGCTTGCACGTGACTCATATGTATGGAGCACAATGAAGTCTTTACTATTACTCAGATAGTTCTCCAGTAGAGATGCTACAAAGTGGGAAATCTCTGAGTGCAGAAGAATAACATACTATGTGTAAGGAACTAACACAGAGGAGATTTTAACTTGACAGGTCTTAAGTCACACTGGAGAGAAACCCTACAAATGTAATGAATGTGGGAATACTTCAATCAGAGCACCAACTTTCCTTCATCACATGGGAGAGAAACCCTAGAAATGTAATGAACATGGGAAAGAATTCTGCTGGAGTGGTCAGCTTTATATCCACCAAAGAACTCACACTGGAGAGAAAGTCTATGTCTGTATTGAATATAGTGAGCCTTCAGTCATCCTTCACCCTTCAGTCAACACAAATGAATTCACTGGAGAGAGACCATATTAATGTGAAGTGTGTGGAAAAGTCTTTGGTGAAATGTACGGAGTTATACAACATCAGAGAAGTCACACTGGGGAGAAAACTTATAGATGTAATGAACAAGGCCAAGATTTTAGGCAGAACTCTCACCTTTATATACACAAAACAACTCACCCTGGAGAGAAACCCTATGTCTGCAGCCAATGTGGAAGAGCATTCAGTCATCCTTCATACATTAGTCAATATAAGCTAATTCATATAGGAGAGAAACAACATAAATGTCATTTCTGTGGTAAAGCCTTTAGTCAATGCTCTCACCTTAGATGATATGAGAGAGCTCACACTATAAACTAATGATTGGTGAAGAGTCTTCAGTCACAGCTCTAACCTTTAAGAAACCAAGAGAACTCATACAGAGGGAAAATGCTATATCAATGTAAAAACTGTGGGAATTTTTAAAAAATCATTTATCTTTAAACAACATGAGTGAACTAAACTTGGGAGAACTCTACTTCTGTAATCACTGAAGGGGAGACCCCAGCCGATTTCCAGCCTTGGTATACACAAGAGAACTCAGAGATGAAATGATCACTGAAATAGGAAATCAGACAGGAAAGTCTTTCCTAGGAGTAAGAAGTCAATAGAAGAATAAAATATATTTTTGTCAGAAAAGTTATTCAATTAAATAAACAATAGAAGTCCTTCATATGATTTTAATATAATAGTATACATGAATTATAGAACATTTTAAAATCGAGAAACAAAAGGTAGTTAGTAAAATATCCAATTATATCACACAACCCAGTGATAACATGTTAACATTTTGGTGAATTTTCCCTGTAATACACTTAAATGTGCATTTAAAAAACAGAATCACAATTCACATACTGTTTTATAATACACTTATTTTTTCTACTCTGTCAAATATCATGACCTTATTTCCATTTCATTACATAGTCTACAGAATCATTAATAGAATCTGTACCCCATTTTCTTCATCATTGTATTAGCCAGGGTTCTCTCGGGAAACAGAATCAACAGGAGATATCTGTCAATAATATGAGATTTTATAAGAGTCTCTCACACGACCATGGGCATGCACAAGTCTATATTCTGCAGGCAGGCTGCAAACCAGCGGCTCTGATGAAAGTCCAATGGAAGATCCTTGATGAGTTCCTGGGAGAAGTGGGCTATCCAAAGAGGAGCTGGGAAATTCTCTATGAATGTTGAAATCACTTCCCCTTTTAAGGCATTCAACTGATTGGATAAAAGCATCACCCATTGATGATGCAATCTCCCTGATTGATGCAGATGTAATCAGCCATCCACACAGTAAACTCACTGGTGATCAACGTCCATAAATTCTCTTGTATTACAATTAGCCCAGTGCCTGGTGGACCAGACACCTGGACACAATTACCTGGCCAAGTTGACACATTAGCCTAACCATCACAGTCCACCCCTTGTTAACTTGGCAACCATACACATTACCCTAAACCATACTTTGTCTGTGAGTAAAAACAATAACAGACAAGCATACATATATATTTCCACCTAATAATGTTCAACTCCCCTGCATACAACTGGAAACACATTAATTTCCCACAAAATAGGGTGCAAGTCCTTGGGTAATATTCACTCTTAAACTTGACATCATTAAATATTATGATGTGGAATTAATACAAATTTTCATATGATGGGGGAAAAGGTTGGGGAAGAAAACAAGAAATTTGTTTTGTGTACATATACAATCATACTCATAACGAAACACGAAAGAAGGGTTTATGACTATTACAGTCCTCGTTTCTGTAACTGGTCATGTGGTAAAAGTTCATATTTATCACTACCTTCTTCCACTACCCATTCCATGTTCCCATTACCTTCAGCAAGCACTTCAGCTGGCTACATACGGTTCTTTGCCTGGTGGGGTGACCCAAACTTTCATTCCCGAAGATTCTGGGCCATTGTTAGTTCTGCTTGAATTGGTTTGTTGCAATTTTCCATTGACTTTAATCACAGAGCATGGCAGTACTAGGAGATGACCTAGAGGATCTCCTGCATTCCAGGCAAACTCTTCTTTACCCCCATTATGTAGATGTAGTCTTATTTCCCCTTGATAGTCAGTATCAATCACCCCAGCCAGTACAATAATTCCCTTCTTTGCCTGTTGATTCACAGGTAAGAGGAGCCCAAAGTGGCCAGGTGGCAGTTTTAACTTCCAGTTCAATGGAATCATTGTTGTGTTTCCTGGTGGCAGCACTCCTCCTTTTGGGACTAAAATCTGCAGACAAGCAGAGGTTAAGGTTGCAGGTACAGGAAGCAAAAATTTTCCTAGTGGGTCACTAGGGATAATAGTGAGTGGTGCCACTCCCATTTCCATCCCTTGATTCCTGGACCCATGAATCCTGGTTATGGGAGAAACAGCACAATGGAGAGGATGTTGATTCAGAGCATACACAGCTTCCTGGAGAACATTGCCCCAGCCCTGCAAGGTATTGCCACCTAGTTGGCACTATAATTGAGTCTTCAAAAGGCCATTCTATTAATCCAGCTGCTTCAGGGTGATGGGGAACATGGTAAGACCAGTGAATTCCATGGGCTTGTGCCCATTTCCACACATCATTTGCTGTGAAATGGGTTCCTTCATCAGAAGCAATGCTGTGTGGAATGCCATGGCGGAAGATAAAACATTCGGTAAGTCCACAGATGGTAGTTTTGGAAGAAGCATTGCATGCTGGAAATGCAAATCCATAGCCAGAGTATGTGTCTATTCTAGTTAAAACAAATCACTGCCCCTTCCATGGTAGAAGTGGCCCAATGTAGTCAACCTGCCACCAGGTAGCAG
>JAQZBX010023441.1:0-30837 GCA_029593785.1 Cabassous unicinctus | reverse complement strand
AATTGCACAGCAACCATACAACAGAATACTCATAGATAAATATATGTGGGATAGATGTTCATGGCATATTTGAATTTTTAAAATACATATTTGTGTGTATATCCAGTGTTTACAGCTTTTCTGTAAATATATGTACATGTATGTTTAGGCAAAGGAAATCATTCTGAAAGAATATTCACCAAATTCTTAATGGTAGTTTTAACTGGTATAAGACAATATGGAATGGTGGAGAACTTTCACTTTTTACTTTATACACACCTTTATTATTTTACTTATGTATTTGACCTTGAGCTTATGTTAACTGTGTAATTTTAAATAACCTTTTAATTTGATAAAAAAAGGAACAAAAATCAAAAAGGTATTTGCTTCTGTGCTGAAAATGATACTATTAAAATACTCAAGAGATTTCTAACAAGCTCCCAGTTTCTGGGTGACGAAGAAGACAGCATAAAATGCTTCACGGTGATGTTACCCCACAGAATCTTTGTACAATTAGAAAAATTTGGCAGAGCCATCTGTCTCAAATCTCCATAAAATAGTTAAAGGGTTATAGTAACTGGGTGAGTGTCAAATAAAGAAAATGTTGTAAAAATGGCAGGAGATCCTCAATATTCTCTTGCTTGTCCCTCCTTCACATCCTCCCTATAGTAATGTGCAACCAGCTTGTGCTCCCATTATAGGCCAAAGGCCTTGCTCCAGAAGGAGCACGGTGATCCTATGCACAGAATGGGCTGGCTGTGTCTTGGATCTAATCTATCTGGTAGTACCCTGAAATATTGAACCAGGAATCTCGTCTCTGGCTTACCCTCCCAGAACTTACCTTTCAAGCAAAACAGCTTGTGGACAACTAAAGCAGGATTAAAATTTTAGGGTATAAGATTACCCACTTTAAAACATACACTAGAGCACCCTGGAGTGTAGGGAAAGTCTCTTTCATAGGAATTAGAAGGGACACTCAGATTTCTGTAAATGGGGGAATTCCCAAGACCATGAGTGAGCACAAGCCCAGGGCAAGATACAGACTCAGAAAAGATGGAGAGGATTTGACACTTTATTTTTACCTCAGGCTGATCTTCTTGGTAGGAGGGCAAAACTCTGAAGAAGAGTACCAGTACAACCAGGGCTATTTTTACAAGACTGAAAAAAGTCTTTATGGTGTTGGTTTGTTTATTTTTGTTAGTTCCTGGCACTCAAGGTAATCTCTGCCATATCTATATCTAGAGAAAAACTTAAGGAACAGTTAGTTCAAAGGCTAAATCCAAGAGGAAGCACATTTAAATATTAATATGTATAGTGAGAAACAAATGAATACAAGACAAACAGGAAATGATGCCCATTCAAAGAAACAAGATAAAAATTCAGAAATCATCAAAGAAGAAATACCAGCTGTTGAACACACTGGACAAAGTCTTTTAAAAAATGATCTTCAATATGTTCAAGAAGATAAATGAAAATACAGAGAAAGAACTAAAAGATATCAGGAAAAGAATGAATCAACAATATGAGAATCTCAGTAAAGAGATAGGAATGTTAATTAGGAGCCAAGTAAAAATACTGGGGTTGAAGACCACAGTAATGGAGTGAAAAATTCTCCAGAATGTTCAATATAAGATTGTAGTTGGTGGAAGAAAGAATAAGTGAACTCAAAGACAAGACAATTAAAATGATTCAGGCTGAGAAGCATAAATGGAAAAGACATCATCAAGTGAGTGTATACACAGAGGGAAAAGGGGAGAAAGGGTCAGAATGAATATTCAAAGAAATGATGACAAAAATTTCCCAAACATAATAAAAGATACAAATATACACATTCAAAATCCCAATGAACCCCAAATACACACAAAGAGAACTATACCCAGATACATAGTAGTCAGACTGATGAATGCCAAGGAAATAATGAGAGTTCTGAAAGCTGCAAGAGAAAAGCAATGTGTTATGTACAGGGAAGTCTTAGTAAGATTAAGTGCCAATTTAGCATCAAAAAACATTTAGGCAAAAAGCAATGGGATGAAATATTGAAAGAGTTGAAAGAAAATAATTGCCCAAATTCAGTGAGACTGCTTTTCAAAAATGAGGGCGACATAAAGACATTCCCAGATAAACAAAAGCTGAGGGAGTTCATCACTATTACACTTATCTGAAAAGCATTGCTAAAGGGAGTTTTTCAGACTGAAAAACAAAGGACTCTAGACAGCGGGTCAAAGTGGCATAAGGAAATTAAGACCTATAGTGAAAGCAACCATATGGGTAATTATAAATCCAGCACAATTGCATTGTGTATTTTTGGTATATAAATACACTTTTTATTTCTTATGGGTCAAAAATTGCAAATGCATAAAAGTAGTTATAAATCTATGGTTTTAGAAATAAAATGTATAAGGATATAATTTGTAATTTCTACAACAAAAAAACTTTGTAGATGGATTATGAAAGGGTATAAGAACAATGTTTGCATGTGCCCTTGAACTTAAATTAGTATCAAACCAATATGATCATTATAGATTTAGAATGTTAAATTTAAGTCAAATGATCACCACAAAGAAAACATGAAAATCTATAGAAGGAAATGAGGAATTCAAAATTGTACTTAAACAAAAATGAAATAAATATGAAAGTAGGCAGTAATAGGAAAATTAAAAGACAAAATTGTATAAGACTTATAAAGACCAAATAACAAAATGACATAAAAATTATCAGTAATCACTTTAAATGTTAATGAATTAAACAGTCCAATAAAAAAGCTTGGCAAATTGGGAAAAAACCATGACTCAATTAAATGTTGTTTATAAGAGGCTCACCTTAAATTAAAAAACACAAACAAGTTGAAAGCAAAAGGTTGGGAAAATTATACCATGCAAAATGTATCCAAAAGTGAGCTGGGATAACTATTTTATCAGATAAAATTAAATTTTAAGTAAAAATCTATAAGTTGTGAGGGGACAAAAAAGTTCACTATATGCTAATAAAGGGGGCAATTCAATAACACAACAATTTTAAATACATATCCACCTAACAGCAGAGCCCAAAATACATGAAGCAAATATTGACAGATTTGAAAGGGGAAATAGACGGTTGTACATTAATATTAGGAGACTTCAATACACTAGTTTCAATAATGGACAGAACACTTAAATAAAAGATCAATAAGGAAATAGAAGACTTGAAGGATACTATAAACCAACTAGACCTAACTAACAGATATTGAACATTCACCTAACAACAACAGAATGCACATTCTTCTCTAGTGCACATGGATCTTTCTCCAGAACAAACCATATGTTAGGTCACAAAAAAGTCTAAATAAATTAAAAATATTAAAATCATATACTCTATCTTCTCCAACCACAATGTAATGAAGTTAGTAATCAATATCAGAGGAGAACTGGAAACTTCACAAATGTGTGGAAATTAAACATCATCTTAAACAACCAATATGTCAAAGAAGAAATCATGGATGAAATTAGGAAATATCTTGAAGTGAAAGAAAGTGGAAACACAGCAAACCAAAATTTATGGATGCAGCAATGGACGAGGGGAAAATTTAGGGCTCTAATTTATCCATTTTAAAGGAAGAAAGATTTCAAACCAAAGTCCTAACCTCACAACTGAAGAAACCAACAAAAAGAAGAGAAAACTAAACCCTAAGTAAGCAGAAGGAAGGAAATAACAAAGATTGCATTGGAGATTAATGAAATAGAGATTAAAAAACAAGCAAACAACAAAACAATAGACTCAACAAAGCCAAACAAAAGTTGGTTTTTTGAAAAGATAGAAAAGATTGACAATCCTTTAGCTAGACTAAGTATAAGAGAAGATGCAAATAACTAAAATCAGAAATGAAAGGGGGCATTACTACTGACCCGATATAAACAAATAAATTCTAGTCAATAAAATCTTAATTCAAGTTGGTCTTTTGATTCTCTAGCTCATTCTTTATAGACTTCCAACTCGATTAATTTGTTTAGGGAGCTGAGGTATATAATACTCTCTCTTTAAGCATGTAGCTAAGTCTTTGTAGTATCTACACTTTCCTAATGTTATTTTTGTCTTCCTTTTCGACTGTCAATTTTTCTCTAAATGACCTCAAACAAAGATAATTCCATGAAAATTCAAAAGCTATACATGTTGATATTGTTTTAAATATGGGTCACATTTTTCACTTTCTGAATGGATTTAGAGTTGCATGGAAATTGTCTCCACCCCTCTCAGGTATAAAGCAAATTCCCTTGACCAAGCAATCAGTCCAGGGTTTCTCCACTTATTTGAGTGTATACTCCGTGGAAAGAGGCTTTGACTCTGTATTTTTCCCATTAGACAATTAGTGAAGAGCATCGGGTCAATGAAATGAATAAATGAATAAATGAAAACACTGAAATCCAGCACAATAAAAGTTAGGCAACCAAGAAGTTTAGTCTTACTGTTTAAAGGTCAGAGTATATAGCTATGTATTTCTTCTAACTTTTTCATTGCTTAATTCACTGCTTTAAAATTTGTTTTCAGGCTTTTGTAAGGAAAGCTAAATACCATAGAATGAATCCATATTAGAGCATGGATGTTTGTACTCTTATCTTTGTTTCATGGACTCAACATTACAAATTCACGAGCTTCTTCCAGCCAGTGTCTTCAGGTCACTAATGTGTGATATTTGAGATAAAGTGTTAAGGGAATGCATTACCTGTTTCTCAGCCAGTTGCCACTATTGACTTCACAGCTGATAAAATTTTAGTCTTCTCTTATTCATTTGAAATTTGACCATTTTATTTAGTTATCCATTTTGATTCAAATGTTATAAAATAATATTTTTTCCAATTTCCATTAAATTCATTTCTATTTGTAATTATATACATAGTTATAGATATATAGATATTTAAAAACTTTCTTTCAGGAATATCCACTCAACTTTTACTTCCAAAATGCTAGAATAAAAACTTGGAAAGTGTTAATTTATCCATCAAATATTTATTAAGTTAAGTTCTATAAAAGGTCAGAGTACGGTGATTGAGAAAGGAAAAACTGGAGATCCTAGTTTAGATTGGGGTGGTAAAAATTAATTATAATTATATCCTCATACCCAAAATATGCAACTAGACAACAGACTCATTAGGGAATTTATAAAGCTAGTAGGAATATGAAGCACACACACAAAGGGTTTCCACTTCTGCCAAAATTATGGACAAATCCATATTAACTAACTTTGTCGTGCTTCACCGTGTTCAACAGCCTTGAAATGTCTCATTTTCTTTACCAGTTGCAAGGTCTAATGGAAGCAAATGAAATTGCAGTAATACTGTGAAGGGACACTCTTTGAAGATTTATTTTAAATCTTGTGCAAAAGCCTGGTGCTCATTAAAGTGGAGGATTAATAACACTCTCCACTAGAGCCAGGTATAATGCAGGCAGGCATGCAAGTGTCTGAGCACAGCTCTGCAAATCCACTTTTGTCCTGACTTGCTCCCTCCCTATTACTCTAGTCTTAGTCTATTTGAGGAGAGAGTCCAAATCATGCCAAATTGCTCACTGGACTTTGGAACCTGCTTATATATCCAAGGAGAGCAGAAGAGTAGCATGAAAATCAGTTTCTTTTCTCACATTTAAAAAAAAATCAAGACATAATAGTATTGAGGTGTCTACGATGAAAGGGAGAAAGATCTGCTATTTTATTTGAGCTGAATAAAAAATATCAGCCCCAGCTTACCTGTATACTAAAAACTACTAAAGTCACTGTTTTCATAATTACTAGATATGAAAATTGCCTGAAATGATTATTAGCCAACAAAAGGGACAGTTGTTATTTACACAAATAGAAAAAAAATTCAGATAATATTTGGATGTCCCTTGGAGGAGGAGAGATAGGTGTATCTACTTTTTTAAAAACAATGAAGTATCTTAGCATAGGAGAGTCTACAACTCTGGATTTCCTTAGGGATTCTCAAGGCCTTATTGACAAAAATTTGTGTTTGTAGGAATATTTATGTTTACTGTTGATGCTCTCCTCTATTCTTACTTATTCTTTTTCTTGCTTAAAGATTGATGTGCAAGTCTAGACCACCCTACTCTCTGACTCCTAAGGTCTGAGGACCGAGAGTGGCATTCTAGAAATCCAGACCCACCTTTATCACAAACATCAATGAGCCCAGGCAGGCTGCAGCTATGTTTTACCAGTTGAACCATATTAATAGTCTCATCATTTAAAATCAAGTAGCTCAGTAAACCATTTACGTGTATACTTATTTTAAAAAAAAGCCAAATCATGCTGGAAGATCAAATTTTATGAAATTAAAATTGCAAAGTTAGGAAATAAACAGGTATGATGTCTTCTGTAGCTGGAAAGATTTGGAACGAAACACAGATGGCATCTTTGAATCTTTCCTTTAGGTGAAATTTTAAAACCAATACAAACAAAATAAGTCAAAGGAAATTTTATTCAAGCATTTTGACTGAAAATTTTGCGTTACAAAATTTGGATTGGCTTTAGATTACACGTTATCTGAAACAATACAACCCATCTATACTTCAATCCAGTTAAAGATTAACTTGTCTCTAAGAACAGAATATACACAAGAAAAATTCCTCCCTTTCTATTTTGGTCCCTGACAGCAAAAATGAAGGGGAGTGGTACTGTAGAGGATTAAGCTAGACCAATGTAGGCAAGTTATGGCAGTGGTGACCCTGAGTGACAGCTAAAGTCATTTTTCATGACAGTCTATCCCTCCCTTCCATATGTAGTTCTTTTTTCTCTACCCCACATTTCCTCACCCTCCCACCCCATTATATTATACTGCTTCTGTGTTTTCCTTTTATTCCACCTCTCCTTCTTTGCTTTGTCTTTTTCTTAACCCTGATATTTCCCCATAAAATACTGCTCAACTCTTTCTTTTGTCCTAAAATATAAAAGTATTGTTGACTATTTTTTCTTTGCCTCATCAATTTCTTTTTTTTTTTTTTTTCCTTTCCTGGCATTCCTGAAATCCACAGAATTTTCTTTAAAATATTCCTACAGAATCAAAATTGCCATATTGTGAGAAATATTACTTTCTGCTTTAATATGAATTATGAAATAATAAAAAGGAAAATATGATTTTTTTTAGTCAAATCAATTCAGGATGAATGAATATGGTTTTACTCTTTTGGAAAGGTCTTTTCTCAGTTTTTCTCAAATACTGAATTTGTTAGACTAGTTCTAAATGTGGAGTAATAGAAAGTCATTTCCACTCTCTAGATTTTAGGATGGAGGTAATTTTCTTGGAAGAGAAATTTTCACTTACATTTTATGGGATAAAATAAGTATGGTACTCTAGATATAAACATAAAACAATGAGATTTTTCCAAAAGAAAGTGAGCACATCGAGTAAAAAGTCATTAAAATAGCACCTAAGGTGTAGCACCTGGGTTGTCAGGTTGTAGGCAAAGCTCTGGCTGGAGGTCTGCCACCTGCCATCTATATGACTTTGGGCAAATTACATACTGCCTAAGTGCTTCAGTTTTATTATCTCTAAATTTGATACTTGGACTAGATGATTTCCCCAATTCCAGAGACCATGAATGTTGAAACTATGATACATTTCTCTTCTTAAATTTCCAGAGGAGTTAATTGTCCATACTGGCTGAGGTTACAAAAGTATTTCACTCTTTAATTTTAATAATAGAGAGATAGAGCAAAACAGAACCAGTTTCCAGCTTCCATTCTGACAGGAAAGTGTAGATTTATTTTGGTCTCTTGCTTTCTCCATTTAGCCATTGCCTTAGCATATTATAGACTGTGCCATATTGTAATCCCTATCTACCCTAACAGAAGTCAATACAGAAAGTACTTCCATTTTTGTTGCCAGTGCTAATAACTTTATTTGAACTAGTATCACCTGTATCTCCAAGCAGATGATAAATAACTCAATTACACAAATAACTGGGTAATCAAAATATGCTTTAAATGCTATGTTCATGTAATGGAAATGGTAAATTTATCCCTACCAAAATCCAGGCACTGTTTTAAATGCTTACCAATAGCTCATATAATTTTTACAAAACCCTACAAGGTAGATATCTTCAACTCCAGATATGAAGTTCAGCTGTTAATTAAATAGAACTAGTGAATTAGATGACAGAGTTCTCTAAGTCTGCAATACTCTTTCTACTTCAAAATGCTCAGCAATGTGCCACAAATATTAACATGAATTTCACATTTCTATTGGTAATAATTGGTCTTGTGAGAAAGTTACACCTTCAGTTAAAACCAGATCTGATGCAAGTGTCTTTTTAATAATTGTTTTACCTTTATTCTATTATCTAGAAGCAGGATAGAAGAATTCCATTTTCTACCTGACTGGCATCTAAATAACTAATCTTGTAAACATAAATTTACCAAAATAAATTTTAAGTGAAGCTATGAAGAAATGGCATTAATTTTAGACACCAGGCCATCCAGATAGACTATCCATGTGTATACTTGA
Source organism: Cabassous unicinctus (assembly GCA_029593785.1). NCBI lineage: Eukaryota > Metazoa > Chordata > Mammalia > Cingulata > Chlamyphoridae > Cabassous > Cabassous unicinctus. Next base: position 22,390 of record JAQZBX010023441.1, on the reverse strand, counting down.
AGAATAAACAAATTGACAATACTTTCCTTTCATACTCTTCATTCACAAATGTACTAAGTCCTCTCAACTAGTTGCAAACATTAACTCCAGTTTCAATCTCTTAACTAAAAGAGAGTACCAAGTACCAACTGCATCCTTCCCTCATGTTTGTAGTACATATAGAGCTCCTGGTTATCTAACTGAAACTGTAAAGCCCATTTAGTCTGCGTGCTGAATAGTAATAATTTATAAATTATTTTTATTTCCATTTTGTGCCAAAGTCAATAATCACTTTACCTCTCTGCTAGAAACCTTTGTGCCTGCAATAGGATATATTTAAGGTAAGGTATTTTGGGGCCCACCCTTCTAAAGACACCAAATGACTTCCCCACAATGGGTTGCCTTGTATTTTAGAATGATCTGATTCTGCCAGAGAATAAAAATGCACATGAACTTCTAGATTTTAGGTTGCATCCTGAGGTCTCATTTGTGACATTTTCAATGAGGTTAAAGGCCAAAAAATTCCTTATTGTTACAGTTTTCAAGTGTTTAATTACTGTGAAAGCATTTAGACAGTGCAACACCTTTCTAGTGCATGGCCTGTTTCTAATATTATTTTTTCCCCATATGTTATTTAATAGGTAGGGCAAGTTTTACATACTGTAAGCTGAAATATGGATCACATTAATATTTCTAAAGAGGTAAAAGGGCACTTGGATTTGGAAAAAAGAAATAGGTATCTAATTCTGGTTCTAGGCAGCCCAGGAATCAGCCCTAAATCTGTCCTTCTAAAGTAGAGTGTCCACCCTATGTCATAGCACTGGGCCCCTGTGTATAAGCAATATCCTTGAAATCTCTCACTTTGCCAAACGTGTGCTCTCTACTATCTGTTGTGTTCTGAATCTACCAATCTTGTATCTCTAAAAATCGCATTTTTTTCCTCTCTACACAAACTCTTGATTTAATACAGTGTGTTGCAATCCTTAATCAATTTAATGATGTATTATTGGTTATTTAAAACACAATTTAAAAAATTTTCTTATCTAACACATCCCAATGTGAGCTACCAAGTGAATATTTTTCTACAAAATCAGTTCTATCAGGGTATATGATAACTCCTATGATGCCATATGCCCTTTCTCCACAACTGGAAGACCTCTTATTCTTCTGAAATACCTTTTGGAGCTGGCTTACTATCCAAATAAGAAAAACAGAATAAACATACCATGATCAAAAAACGCACAGTCAGTAGAGGTTTTCTTCCCCACTTCTTCACTGTTTCCTCTGCTTACATGGTTCTGTCCTTTCTTTCCTGCCTTGTGGCTGGTAATACAGCAACACCTAAGACACACTCTAGGCCATAATTAAGTGATTAGTAGAAGGCTACCAAAACTACCTAGTTGTATATATAGTTTTCCTAAATGTTAAATTTCCATTCCCTTATACCGTGGAAAATTTGTTGATAACTGTTTTTGGTAAAACCATTGAAATATGCATCATTTGCCATATAAGAAGTAACTGAAACATGAAGTGTTTCTTGCAATACTCTTTATACATAATGGCCTTCGATAGTCCAAAGCAGCAGGCATGAAATTCTGAGAAAATTCTTCTAGGCCAGTGTTTAGTGCAGCTTTTTTAGAACTGTGTAATGTGACTACTTCTACATGATCCCCAGGCCACTGATAAATTAGTAAACCCTGAGAACCTAAGGAGTAAACCAAATGTTGCTTACATTGTCCAAACCTTGGTTGGAATTCCTTTGATTTGGATGGGGTAAAGATTGAACCAACCAGGTACATCTTGCCATATTGTGACCAATGTTACTTTCTGCTTTAATATGAATCATGAAATAGTAAAAAAGGAAAATATGATTTTTTCAGTCAAATCAGCTCAGGATGAGAGAATGTGGTTTTATTCCTTTGGAAAGGTCTTTTCTCATTTATATTAACTAGCCTGGTATAAAAAGAAAATGGTGACTTCTTTCTATGATGCTTCACCTGTTGGGCTCTGCTAAATAAAAAACTCTCTACTGACTCTGGGTCCTGGGTTCCTGTTGAACTTAGTACCTGTCCTCCTCTTCTGTGTTACTGTGTAATGACTGTCTCCTGATTGACCATGTAGTGGCCACAATTCCTAACTAGGAAATCTCTATTCCCACCACATCCACTATCCCTTTTGTGCACAAGGGGTTGTAGAAGGCAGCATAAAATGAACTTATGTATGTCTTATTTTGCACAACCAAAAGTTCAAAAGAGCTGAAACAGTAATCTGAGTAATAGCCCTTGGACATCACTACCAAGAAAGCATGCAGGGTACAATATTAGCAAAACATTGATTGTATGTTCTTGAAATTAAGCATAAATATGTAATATTATAATTGATTTTGTATATGTTTATGTATAAAATAACCAAAAAGATATACTATTATAACTGACTTTGTATATATGGATGTGGTCTCTACCATGATTATACTCAAATAGGCATATACTCTATTCCAACAGATTATTGGAAGGATAAGACCTACTGATTGACATAACTCAGAGTGGCACTTTCAACTAAAAAAAAACATGCCATCGTTATTAGTGATGGGGCTGAGAACCTGAAAAGTAGATATTATGCAGGAAGGCAGAGTGGTCCCAAGTTGAGTCTACTTACCAGGGAAAGACACATTCCTTGAAAACCACATAAAAAGTGATAAATAGAGCTTGATAGGTTTAGGTGAATGTTTCTTACCTTCAGATGCAGAAGTAACTTTAGGGCCCCAGTGATGTGTTGATTTGAGTGTTTTGTAGACCCCAGAAAATTATGCTCCTAAATTGAATCTGTGAGCTTTTTATTAGATTAGATCAGTTATGAACCCATCCTTTTAATTAGATTGCTTCAGTAAGGCATGGCCCAGGGTGGATCTTAATCCTCTTATTGGAGTCCTTTATAACCAGGAATAAAGAGACACACTCACAGAAAAAGGTCAGAGAGTCAGACAGAAGCCTCTAGAAGTTGAAATCCATGAAGCCAAAAGAGAGAAAAGCCACAGATGAAAAAGCCAGAAGCTGAAAGCAATGAGACCCAGAGGAGAAGGGAAAGATGAGTGGACACCACCATCTTGTGAATGATCACCCACAGCTCAGCTCAGAGAGAAAGAGTGCCTGGAGGAGAAGGCAGAGATTGGCAGTGCTGCCCTTGTGACTTGCCACATGACAGGAGTCCAGGATGATGATTAGCAGAGCTTCTGGGTGGGAGCCTTGCCTAATACCTTGATTTGGACATTTTCCCCAGCCTCAGAAATTGTAAGCTTTTTTTTTTTTTTTGAAAGCTGTTAAATCAATAAATTCCCATAATAAAGGTAATTCATTTCTGGTATATTACTCCCAACATCATTTAGCAAACTAAAACAGTTGATGAGGCATAAATGTGAACAATCCTACAGTTCTAAGTTATTTTGCCATGATGATACAATAATACAAATAAACAGGAATAGAGTCCATCTGAAAACAAAACCACTAGCATGGCTAGTCCCCACACCCTATAGATAGTCATGTAAAAAAATAATTTTCACAATTTCACATGTTCCATGAATCTCAATCTCATCTTACTTTAGTGTGTTTCATCCTCTCTCTACTAAACAGCCAACTAACAACTGAGAATAATATCATTTAATCCCCTTGCTTTTCCACAACCTACTGTTACATTCTTTTATAAAATGCATCATGAACCACCCAATTTCTTCAACTTTCTATGCCTACCACCCATATACAAAGAATATATCTTAAAAAGTACAGAACTTGAATAGGAAATAAACATAGACTCTTATATTAAATTACCTGCAAGAATCTTCTCTTGGTTGTTCCATAGGCAGCTGAAATGTAGTGTGTCCAACAACAAACACAGTCTGTTCTCCATAATTTTATTTTTCTTCATGTGCTGTCTTTCTCACTTTGTATCACAACCATGCATTCATCTCCCCAAATGCAAAATGTGAGTGTCTTCCTAGACAGACCCTCATCTCCCGTCAATCACAAAATATTATAGATTTTATCTTCTAAACCAAAGGTTGCCAGATTTTGCCTTCCATCTAACATCAGAAGTCAATTTTGCCAAGTCCTGTGCAACTTTAAAATAATGATCACCAGTTTCCAAAAATACATTCATCATTTCCTTCTAAGACGTTATCGGAAGTACCTTTAGCATCCATATGCCTACTAACAGTCTCTTCAAAGCAATTTAAGACTTTTCTATCAATCATCTCCCAGTTCCTCCAGAATCTTCCCTTTATCCCTTTGTAAAAATGTTCCAATATTTTTGGTATTCACATAGCAGCACCCCACTCTTTCAATACCACTTTCTGTTTTAATTTGCTAAAGGCTGCTAATGCAAAAATACCAGAAATGGGTTGGCTTATATAATGGGAATTTGTTAGGGCAAAATCTTACAGTTCGAGGCCATGCAAATCCAAATCAAGGCATCATCAGAGATGCTGTGTCACCAGAAGTTGGCTGCTGGCAGATCTTGGACTCCTGCCATGTGACCAGGCAAAACGACAGCTGGACTCTGCCTTTTCCTCCAGGCTCACTTTCTCCCAGAGCTCAGCTGTGGGCAATCAGACATATAGCTTGTCTCTCCCCAGACCTCATCTCTTCTGCTTGAGGCTCCTCTGCTGATTTCAGCCTCTAGTCTCTCTCTCAGCCTTTCAGGGTTACTCTGTCTTTCTGGAGCTGTAGCTGATCCTGGAGTCCTCTCTCACATGGCAGGGTAAAATGGCAGCTCTCTTTCTTTGTGTTCCTTTTATATAAGACTCCAGTAAAGGATTAGGACCCCACCCTGGGTCCCACGATCTAATCAAGGGTCTTAACTTAAATGATCTATTCAAAAGTGATCTAATCAAAAGATACCTTGACTGAATCTAATCAAAAGGTCGCACATGCACACAACTGGTTTAGCATAAGAACATAATTTTCTTGGTCCACAAAAGACTCAAACCAGGACAGTTGGCAAACTACTGCAGCTGGTATTATATTTTATAAATAAAGGTGTTTTTTTTTTTTTAATAACACAGCCACATCCATTTGTTTGACATTGACTATGGCTACTTTCAAGCTACAATGGAGTAGCTACAATGCTATATTGTAACAGAAGTCATGTGGCCTGCAAAGCCTAAAATATTTACTATCCATTCCTTTACAGCAAAATGTTTGCCAACCCCTGGTCTAAACTTTACTTGAATATGCTTCATCCTCTGCAACCCAACTGCCATTGCCCTAGTTTTAGAACTGCTCTTTTTTTTTTTTTTCAAATGCAGATTCCTCTAAATATTTGGTACTCCTGACACCAATTATAACTTTCACACCCTCACCTCCACACAAGTCTGTCTTGAATACTGCAACAACAAAAAAATCTTTATGCTGTATAAACCCTATCATGAAATCCTCCTGGTTATTCAAAATCTATAGGATATCAAGCTTCTAAGAAAGGCATAAAGGCTTCCTATCACCTAATGTCAACCATACTCTGCAGCCTCATCTCACTTTATTCCACATGCTATACTAAAATAATCCTTAACTAGTTTTAGTTTTATTATAACACCATGTTGATTTATATTTTTATGCCTTTGTCCATGTTTTTTTCACTTCAAGAACAGACTCCACACCTTCTTCAGTCTCTGATAGATTAAAGATGGTCATAAATTCTTTGCATCTCCTCCCATTGATAGGTAGAGTGTGCCCCTTCAAACTGGGCTGGTCTCAGTGACTTGCTTGACCAGTAAAAAGCAGTGGAAGTGACACTGTTTTCTGGGACTTCTGAGGTCAGATGATAAGATGTTTTGCAACTCTTGTCATGGCCTCTTAGACACTCTTGGTGGGAGTCCTTAGTCACCTTGTAAGAAGTCTGACTATCTTTGAGACTGTTGTGCTGGGGAAGCCATGTATAGGTGCTCCAGTCAAAAGGCTCAGATCAGCCTACTCTTTCAGTTATCCCTTTCAAATTGATGATGTGGGACTAAGTACATCTTGGACCCTTCAGAGCATCCCAGCTGCAAGCTGAATACAACCATGTGATCTCAGTGGACACCTGATGTAGCCAGAAATTCACTCTCAATCCTTGCAATAGATACCAAAACAAATATTTAGCTCAATCTTCACCATTACAGTGAAGATTTCCCGATGCCACATTCTGTCCTACCCCAGGCTGGATTAGGTTCCACTAGGTACAAATATTTCTGTACCTTTACAATAGTGCTATGATTGGTTTAAATGTTTCTCTTCCTCTAAACTATGAACGTCTTGGAGACAAGAACTATATCACTGAACCTGGAACTTAGCATTGCTCTTGGCATATTAGCCATCAATAAATATATGTCAAATGAAAAAATGTGTTTAAATTATGAGTTTGCATTTAATAGCTGTGTTGAAAATCCACAAATTACTGCTCTTCTCTGGGTCCATGATTTTTTTTTTTTCTCCATATGTTTGGTGGGAATAACAATAACATCTTCCTGAAAGTAGGTTTGAAAATTAAATGAGAAAACTTACCTGAAATATTTTGTGAACTAGAAAGAACTGTGTACTTATTAGCTGATCTAATTTTTATAATGGTAGCATAAATAAATAAAATATTTCCAGTCACATTATTTTAATACACCCAAATTATGTAATTTTGTTATCTTTCTCTAGGTATAACTCATTTATGATACAAAGATGTGAAACAATATGTAATTCCCTGATTTTCACTTACAAGACAAACATTTTCTACCTTCTCTACTGCCTCTATTTGTGCATTATTCCAAGATTTTAGATCACCATCTTTGGACAGAGAAACACAGATTTAGATCAAGTCCTTCAGAAGAAATTTGAAATCTTTATGGTGAAAATATGAACCAGACTTTAAAACCAACTTCCCAAACTCTCTCTTTTAATATTTTAAGGCAATATGACAAAGAAAACATAGTTTGTGTAAGACACTACTGTAGATAGTATTGAAAATGGTGAAAATATGAGATGTATAAAGACTTCTTATCTCCAGCAGCATTAAATAATTGTGACCCTTTTAACCTGAGATTTGGAGAACAGAGACCTAGTTTAGCTTATGATAAGCATCCAGAGAAGGAGATAATACTTTTAATAAGCTGCCTTACTGTACATTAAAGGAAAGTAGAGGGAAAGAAAGTTATGTTGCTTTTAGGTCACTACCATTATTTCCTTTAAAAATGGGGGCCGGGAAGAAACAGTTGAGAGGAAAAAGGCTGAGGCTTAGTATGAGGAATATGGTATGAATTTATACTCTTAAAGCCTTCTCATATTCTGGGTCAGTCGTGAATCTGACAGTAGAGTGTGTAATTACTCAAGGGATTTCACTAGCTTGCTCATTCACAAGCAAATGAAATTGCCACTTAGCAGTGAGAACCTGCAATGAACAGCTGCTCTTCCACCATTTGTAGGGGCTGTTTAAAATTTGAATGTTTATTAACTAATATTTTTATTTGAAATAATTTATTGGATTAGTCTATTTCCTGTATCAAGGCATTGCCCCTCTCACAATGCATGTCATTTCATCCACATAAAAATTGGATGTTTCAAAGGAATATAAATGGAAAAGGTTTTTTTTATTTTTCTTTTGATAGTGTTTATAGAACTATTCACTCAAATAAACATTTGATGAAAATTTGTTAAATACTTTAATCCATGGAATGGGAATTGGATAAGGATCTGATTGGCTATGAATGATATTATATTAACATTTCTTTCATCTATTATTTTTAGAAAGTGCCCTTGCCATAGTGAGTAAAATCTGATAAGTTAACAGATAATCAATCAAGACTTTAATCAGTGAAATACCCTGGCAGTTTAAATTCTGGAGAGAAGTCAATAATAAAACCTCAGTGTCTCAGTCCACAGGGCTATTGTATTAACCACTATGGTCAAATTCCTATTCATTATGGTGTTTGAGACAGGAAAATATTGCACTGTCAGATGATTATTTTTTTAAGAGAGAAAATAGCCATGCAGTACAACTTTGGAATACTTATCTATACTATGTGTCAAAAAGCCATATTATTAAACTCAATAATGGAAGTACTGCTTCTTCCAGCTTTCATCAACAATCCACAATGTCAAGCAATGAGAATTTAATTGGACTAAAGTGGCTATTTGACACGCAGAACAGAACTATGTCATCAAGACTCCACAGGTAGTGAATACATGGTGACTTACGGGGAGAGAGAGAATAAAGACTCCAATAAGGGGTCAAGGGGCTTCAGGAGTTCTACTATGTAATTACCAGAAGCAGCAGGTGAGATGGTGCATATCAAATAAGAAAATTATAATTCTATCACTGAAGAACAGGGTCATCAAGCACAAAAAATAAGTATAAAACCAAGAGCTGACCCAAAGTTATCTGGAACTATATTATTTTGTGATAGCCTTTTAAAAGGCTATCTTTAACTGAAATACACAATGGAAAATTTTGTAACATCCTTGTGGTATGATAGCCATAAATAATCATGTCATTGGCCAATCCTAAACATAGCAAGTTTTATTCAAATAGTTTTTTTTTTGTAGGAGACAAATATTTTCTTTTAATATAATTGATTGCATGAAATAATAGGCCATATTTTATGGGATTACAGATATACACTCTTAAACACATTGGAGTATTCTATGATGAATGCAGTTAGAGTTTATTTATTTGGTATGACTATGATTAAGGAGCGAAAATGTGGATCAGTTTGAATTTTTCAGTAAACTTAGCACTAGCCCATTTAATATAATCAAATGTTAGTGTATGCATATCACTACCAGAGCATTATAGACAAGCTGTTGGTGACTGAGATTCCCTTTCTAGAAAATGTAATTGCATTTGCTCTTCCTTAACTTTTTGTTCTAATTTTTAGAAAGCTAAACATTGCTAACCTTAATATTTCAAATAATTAAGTAATCAACCACATTATTAATAGGATTGTTTAGTAATTGTAAATTAATTAAGCTCAAATAGTTCTTTTAAGGGCAGATTTTCAAAACTCAGAGAGTGTTTTTATATAATTAGCATCAGTAGTCCTTATATTTGAGGTTAGTTCACATAAGCCTAATTAAGGAAGGAAAAAGACATAGAGGAAACATATGCTAGATATAATAAAAAGTGTATTAAATACAATAGCCTCTATATTTATCAGGGCCTCTATTCAAAATCCATTCAGGGGTTCAAGTTGATATACTAAGATCATTGCTCCTCCTGCTGAATTCTTCAGTGAGAGCAGGTGGACACAGAATCCAATATCAGGAAAGTTTAACTTCTTCAATGATGAAAAACTTCTGAGTAGCTTTACTCTATGGACATGGTTGAGGAATATGAGGTGAGAAAGGCATAAGAGAGGATTGAGGAATATTCCAGTAGCAAGGCATGACATGGAAGGCAGGGGAGACAAAGGCTGAATGAATTTCTAATTGGAATTAGTCCACTGGTGTTCTCGGAAAAGAGCATAATTTAGAAAGGAGTTGATTTGTGTAAAAAGATGGAAAAATTGTGGGGCTACCAGGTGGGTTTGGCAATGTATAAAGAAACTCCAGGAGCAGAGGATAACATTTTTCCAAGGGAAGTAACAAAAATGCCAGAGCAATCACACAAAGAGAAAGAGGAACTATTTGAAAGTCGGAGATGTGTGGCTTCAGGCAATCACACACTACATTCTGAAGAGCCTATTAAAGGGAGTAATGGTTTCTGCAATAATGAAGCAATGCAGTCTCAGTACGTGAAGACTGTATATTAAACACTTACAAGAACAAGATGGAGCTCCAGTAATAAGGGAAACTACGAAGTGAAGAGAGGACCAATTGAAGGTAGCCAATAGACTGAGCACCTTCCAAGACACCAACAAACAGAAATGTCAAACTATTTTTAAGACTGCTATGTTTTTAAAATGTAGTGTCAAAATTTTTGCCTCCTGCTTGCAGACTCTATGATTCTATAGCAATCTATTTATAAAGACAAAATAAAAATACATGAAACAATTAAAAAATGGTGCAGGGGAGGCAAGATGAATAGGATCACATTTCCTATTCCTCCCACTAAATACAGCTCAAAACCCTGGACATTATATTTTTATTTTATATTTTTTTATTAGAGAAGTTGTAGGTTTACTGAACAAGGATGCATAAAATACAGGATTTCCATGCACCACTCTAACACCTTGCAATGGTGTGGAATGTTTGTTTCAATTGATGAGAGCAGGTTTTGGTAATAGTACATTTTTTTTTTCAAAGTATTTGGCATTGTCACAATTGATGAAAGATTATTTAAAAAGTACTATTAACTATCATCCATAGTTTATATTAGGTGCATTTTTCCTATATACCATTCTATTATTAACACGTTGTATCAGTGTCAAACATTTGTTATAATTCATGAAAGAACCTTCTTATACTTGTTCTATTAACAATAGTCCATCATCTACAAGAAGGTTCACTGTCTTACAGAATGTGCTATGTTTTGTCTTCAGTTTTTATTTGAGTAACATATGTGACCTAAATCTTCCCCTTTTAACCACATTCACCTATATAATTCAGTGCTGTTAATTATACTCACAATAATGTGCTGCCATCAAAACCATACATTTCCAAACTTTTACAATCAACTTAAATAGAAATTCTGTACAAATTACACATCAACTCCTCATTCTCTAACCCCAATCTATCCCTTGGTAATCTATATTCTAGATTCTAACTCTAGGAGTTTGCATTTTATAACTAGGTCTTATCAGTGAGAACATACAATATTTGTCCTTTATTGTCTGGCTTATGTCACTCAGCATAATATACTCAAGTTTCATCCATGTTGTCACATGCATCAGGACTTCATTCCTCTTTAAGGCTGAATAATATTCCATTGTATATATATACCACATTTTATTTATCCATTCGTCAGTTGAGGGACACTTGAGTTGTTTCTATCTTTTGGCAATTGTGACTAATGCTGCTATGAATTGCTGTGTCCTTACTTTCAATTCTTCTGGGTATAGATCTAGTAGCAGGATTGCTGGATCATATGGTAATTCTGTATTTAGCTTCCTGAGGAATTGCCAACCTGTCTTCCACAGCGGCTGCACCATTTTACATTCCCACCAGCAATGATTGAGTGGTCCTATTTTTCTACATCCTCTCATACACTTGTAATTTTCTGTGCATTTTTATTTAATAGTAGCCATTCCAGTTGGTGTCAAATGGTAACATTGTGGTTTTGATTTGCATTTCCCTAATACCTAGATGTGTGGAGCATATTTTCATTTGTCTTTTCGCTGTTTGTATATCCTCTTGGAAGAAATGTCTGTTCAAGTATTTTCCCATTTCTTAATTGGGTTGTTTGTCTTTTTACTGTTGAAATGTAGAATTTATTTATATATTCTGGATATTAAACCCTTATTGGATATGTGATTTCCAAATATTTCCTTCCACTGAGTAGGTTGTTTTTTGACAAATTATTTTCATGCACAAAAGTTTTTAATTTTGAAGAGGTCCCATTTCTCTATTTTTTCTTTTGTTCCTAGTGCTTTGGGTGTAAAGTCTAAGAAATCATTGCCTAACATAAGATCCTGAAAATGCTTTCCTAATTTTCTTCCAGGAGTTTTATAGTCCTGGTTCTTATATTTAGATCTTTCATATATTTTGAGTTAATTTTTGCATATGGTGTGAGATAGGGGTACTCATTCATTCTTTTGCATATGGATATCCAATTCTCCCAGCACCATTTGTTGAACAGATTATTCTTTACTAATTGAGAGGACTTGGCAACCTGGTCAAAATCAATTGGCCAAAGATGTGAGGTTTTATTTTTGAATGCTTAATTTGATTTCATTGGTTTAATATATCTCTCCTGTGCCAATGTCATGCTGTTTTGACCACTGTAGCTTTGTAATATAATTTAAAGCCAGAAAGTGTCAGTTCTCCAACTTTGTTCTTTTTCAAGATGATTTTGTATATTTGTGAACACTTACCCTTCTAAATAAATTTGATATTTGGCTTTTTCATTTCTGCAAAGTATGGTGTTGGAATTCTGACTGGGATTGCATTGATTCTGTAAATCATTTTGGGTAGAATTGACATCTTAATGATATTTAGTCTTCCAATCAATGAAAACACAAAATGTTATTCCATTTACTTAGATATTTTTTATTTTTTTTTCAGAAAATTTTTTGTAGTTTTATCTGTACAAGTCCTTTACCACCTTTGTTAAATTTATTCCCAGATAGTTGATTATTTTAGTTCCTATTGTAAATGGAATTTTTTCTTTTTTACTTCCTCAGATTGCTCATTACTGGTGAATAGAAACACTATTGATTTTTGTGTGTTGATCTTGTACACTGCCATTTTGCTGAGCTCTTTTATTGACTCTAGTAGCTTTGTTGAAGGTTTTTGGGGACTTTATAAATATAAGATCATGTCATCTGCAAATAGTAAAAGTTTTACTTCTTCCTTTCCAATTTGGATGCCTTTTATTTCTTTTTTCTTGCCTAACTGCTCTGCCTAGAAAGTTTCAGTAAAAAATTGAATAACAGTGGTGCCAGTGATCATCCTTGTCTTTTTTTTTTCTTTTAGAGGAAAAGATTTTGGTCATTCACCATTGAGTATGCTTGATGTGAGTTTTTTATATATGCCCTTTATCACCTTGAGGAAATTTCCTTCTATTCTTATTTTTCTAAGTGTTTTTTACCAAGAAAAAAAAAAAAAAAGCCTAAATGTGGCCTCTCAATAAGTGAAACTCAGCATATAAATGCACTACCTTCCCCCTGGCATGGGACATGACTGTCAGGGGTGAGCCTCCCTGACACCAAGGGATAATTACCAGGTACCAACTACTGATGCATTTGGAAAAAGGCCTTGACCAAATGGGAGAAATATTAAATACAAATAAGTTTTTATGGCTAAGAGATTTCAAAGTGAGTCAGGAAGTCATTCCAAAGGTTACACTTAAGCACATCTCAGCAGGATCGCATTCACTGCCACAGTAAACAGTGCCTCAAACAGCAGGGGTCCTGAGTACTCTAGAGAAATCTAGACACTATAGACAGGGCAGACAATCTCAGGAATTCAGCACAGTGTCAGCTGGCATTTAAAATTTCCCTACACATGGCTCTTCTGCCCCTTTTATTTCAAGCTGTAACTAGCTCTAAACTCATTAAATATATGTCCCAGAGACTTAAATCTTCAGTCTGTTCATATGCTGGTTCAACCCTGGATCTCAGCAGAGTTGCAACACCAACTGTCCAATTCCTTTGACTTGTCCAGGACAACTAACAAAAGGATGATGATGGACAATCCCCATCCCCAAAAAACAGATTGTATCTACAATTCCAATCAAGACAGTTCCATCCATCTACCCTATGGGATCTAAACCCCCTCTCAATTCAAAACATATTGGCATTCATCATCCCCAAATCCTCAATATTGAGGAATGAATAAACATAAGGGGGGAATGCAACTATGGACTAAATTAGACATTATTATTCTAGCAATGGAAGAACTTGTATCATTGATATAAGGGCAGTGGCACCAGAGGTTCTGAGGTGAGGGATGGGAGAGGGAAGAATAGGTGTAACATGGGGCATTTTGGGAACATTGGAATTGTCCTGCATGACATTGCAATGATGGATACAGGCCATTATTCATTTTGTCAAAACCTATAAAATTGTGCAGTGCAAAGTGAAAACTATAATGTAAACTATAGACCATAATTAGTAGAAATGCTTCAATATGTGTACATCAGTCGTAACAAATGTACAGCACTAATGAAAGATGTTAATGGGGAAAAGTGGGGGAGGAGGAGATGGTGTGATACATGGGAATCCTCTATATTTTTGATGTAATATTTATGTAATCTAAAACTTCTTTAAAAATTAAAGTTTAAAAAAATTTAACATAAAAGAAAGAAAAGATGGTAAATTTTGCCAAATGGCTTTTCTGCATCATTGGAGATTATCATGTACTTTTTCCCTTTGTTTTGTTAATGTGGTGTATTACATTAATTGATTTTCTAATGTTGAATCACTCTTGCATACTTGAGATAAAGCCAGTTTGATCATGCCATATAATTATTTAATGTGCTGTTTGATTCGATTTGCAAGTACTTTATTGAGTATTTTTGCTTCTATGTTTGTAAGCGAAGTTGTTCTGTGACTTTCTTTTCTTGTAGTATCTTTATCTGTCTTTAGTATTAGGGTGATGTTGACCTCATAGAATTAAAAATTGTCTTAAATTTTTTGGAAGAGTCTGAGCAAGATTGGTATTAATCCTTCTTGGAATGATTGGTAGAATTCACCTGTGAAGCCATCTGGTCCTGGGCTTTTATTTTGGGAGTTATTTTCATGACTGAGTCAATCTCTTTACTTGTGATTGGTTTGCTGAGATCCCCTATTTCTTCTAAAATCAGTGTATGTTTTTCCCATGTTTCTAGCAATTTGTGCATTTCATCTAGGTTGTCTAATATTTTGTTGGCATACAGTTGGTCATAGTATCCTCTTAAGTTCCGTTTTATTTCTGTGTGGTCAGTAATAATGTCCCCTTTTCATTTCTGATTTTATTTATATATCTTCTCTCTTTTTGTCCTTGTCAGTCAAGCTGAGAATTTGTAAATTTTATTGATCTTTTCAAAGACACAAATTTTGATTTTGTTAATTCTATTAATTTTTATTCTCAATTTCTTTTATTTCTGATCTAATTTTTGTTGTTTCTTTCCTTTCACTTGCCTTGGGTTTATTTCGATGTTCTTTTACTAGTTACTCCAAGTTTGCAGTTACATCTTTGATATTAGCTCTTTCCTTTTTAAATAAAATTTTATTGAAGTATATCATTCATACATGAACATACAAAACAATAAGTGTATAGTAAAAGTTGTTAATTTATTTAAAAAAACTTTCATATCATCATACAAGGCTCCTATATATCTCCCCAACAACAACACCTTGCATTTTTGTGAAACATTTGTTACAAACTATGAAAGAGCATCACCAAAATATTACTAACTATAGCCAATATCTTACAAAAATAACTTATATTTTTCCCAACTCACCCAATTATTAACACCCTATATTAGTACTTCATATTTGTTATAATTCATGAGAGAACGTTCTCCTATGTCTTGTTAACCACTGTCCATTTTTCACCACTGGATTCCCTTTGTTGTACAATCCCATGCTTTGTACAATCCATTCAAAATGTGCATTCAGTGCCTCTCATTTTTATCACAGAGTTGTGTCATCATCACCTCAGTCAATTTTAGAACATTTTCATTACTCTAAAAGGAAAAATCCCTCACCCCCTTATACCTCCTATTGTTGTTCCATAGAATTGAAATAATATCTTCTTGCTATTGCTGCAAAATATTCTAATATTACTGTAAACTATCAACCATAAGTTACATTATTTGTAATTTTCCCATGTATCACCATATTCTTAGCACTTTGTAAAAGAAGAGTATTCTTATATTTATATTGTTAACCACAATCTTCATCCACTGAAAACACCATGTTATACATTCCCTAGATTATTCTCTAGTTTCCTTTCAATTGACATTTACATCCACAGACTACCTCTTTCGTCCACAATCACATTTATAAATCAGCTGTGTTAGTTATACTCACTATAATGTGTTATTATCAGCTCTGTTCATTTCCACACTTTTATAATTAACCTTACTAATAATGCTACATACATTAAGCATCACCTCCCATTCTCAACTCACATTCTATTTCCTAGTAACCTATACTCAAGAGTTTACCTCTGTGAGTTTATGCATCATATTTAGTTCATATTAGTGCAAACATTCAATATTTGTCCTTTTGTGTCTGGCTTATTTTACTTAACATAATATCTTCTAGGTTCATCCATGTTGTCATATGCATCCTGATTTCATTTCTTCTTACTGCTGAATAGTATTCCATTGTATGTGTATACCACATTATGTTTATCCATTCATCAGTTGATGGACACTTGGGGTGGTTTCATATTTGAGCAATTGTGAATAATGCTGCTATGAACATTGGTGTGCAAATATCAGTTTTCATCCTTGCTTTCAGTTCTTCTGAATATATTCTTAGTAATGGTATTTCTGGATCATACAGCAGTTCTATATTCAACTTCTTGAGCTACTGCCAAAATGTCTTCCACAGAGCTGCATCATTCTACATTCCCACCTACAGTGAAGGATTGTTCCTGTTTCTTCACATCCTTTCCAGCACTTGTAGTTTTCTGCATTTTTTTTTTTTTAATAATAGCCATTCTGCACAGTGTTAAAAGGTATCCATTGTAGTTTTGATTGGCATTTTCCTAATAGCTAGTGATTTTGAACATTTTTTTCATATGCTTTTTGATCATTTGTATTTCCCTTTTGAGGAATACCTATTCGAGTCTTTCACCCATTTCTTAATTGGGTTGTTTGTCTTTTTATTGTTGAGTTGTATGATCCTTTTATATAACATGGATATCAAACCCTTATCAGATATGTGGTTTCAAATATTTTCTCCCATTGAGGAGCCTGTCTTTTAACTTTTTTGAGGATGTCCCATTTAACTATTTTTTTCTTTCATTACTCATTCTTTGGATGTAAGGTGTAAGAAACTACCACCTACCACAAGTTCTTGAAGATGTTTTCCTACATTTTCTTCTCAGAGTTTTGTGGTTTATGTATATTTAGGTCCTTGATCCATTTTGAGTTAATTTTTGTATAAGGTGTGAAATAGTGGTACTCTTTTTTTCTCCTGGATATGGATATCCAGTTCTTCCAGCACCCTTTGTTGAATAGACTGTTCTGGCCCACCTGGGTGGACTTGACAGCCTTGTCAAAAATGCCTTCATTTTGATTCATTCAAATTTATAATTAAATCTCCTTCATTTATCATATTATTCAAGCTTAATGTTTCCTTATTTAACCACAGATGTTCCATCCAATGAAGAGAGTGGTGCATTGAAGTCCCCAACTATTATTGTAGAGACATCTATTTCTCCCTTCAGTTTTGCCAGTGTGTGCCTCATGCATCTTGGGACCCCCAGGTTAGGTGCATAAATATTTATTATAGCTTGGTGAATTGCCCCTTTTATTAATATATAATGACCTTCTTCATCTCTTATAAGCATGTTGTTTTTAAAATCCATTTTGTCCTATAATAGTATCACTACTCCATTTTTTGGTTATTATTTGCATGAAATATCTTTTTCCAACCTTTCAATTTCAACCTGCTTGTATCCTTCTGTCTGAGGTGAGTCTCCTGTAGACAGCATATAGATGGCTTATATTTTTTTATTCATTCTGTCAGTCTGTGTCTTTTGATTGGAGTATTTGATACATTAACATTCGATGTTATTACTGTAAAGATATACTTCATCCATTTTATCCTTTGGCTTTCCATTGTTATAACTTACCATTGTCTGTTCTTTTATCCTTTAATTTACTCTTCTTAATAATCTTCATTTTTACACTCTTCTCCAAGTCTCTTACTTTTTTTTTCCTTTCAGGCTGCGGCACTCCATTTAATATCTCTTGCAGATCTGTTCTTTTAGTAACATACTCTCTTAGTTTTTGTTTGTCGGTGAAGATTTAAAACTCAACTTCATTTTTGAAGGAGTTTTGCCAGGTACAGAATACTTGGCTGGCAGTTTTTCTCTTTCAGTACCTTAAATACATCATACCACTTTCTTCTTGCCTCCTTGGTTTCTGGTTAGAGGTTGGCACTTAGTGTTTTAAGGTTCTCTCGTATGTGATGCTTTTCTTTTCTCTTGCTGCTTTCATAATTCTCTGTCTCTGATATTTGTCATTCTGAGTAGTGAGTGCCTCAGAGTAGATCTATTTGGATTTATTCTGTTTGAGGTGCCTTGTTCTTCTTGGATATTGCTATGTGTGTCTTTCATAATAGTTGAGAAGTTTTCGGTCATTATTTTCTCAAATATTCTTTCTACCCCTTTTCCATTCTCTTCTACCTCTGGGACACCAATAATGCACATTTGTGTATTTTGCTTTGTCATTCAATTCCCTGAGACCCTGTTCCATTTTTTCCATTCTTTTCTCTTTCTGTTCTCCTGTCTTTTCAAGTTCTGCTCTCAATATCACTAAATCTGTCTTCCATCAATTCAAATCTGCTGTTATATGCCTCTAACGTATTTTTTAAAAGATTTTATTTTTTTTTTATTTATTTATCCCCCCCTTCTGCTTGTGCTCGCTGTGTCCATTTGCTTTGCCTTTTTCTGTGTCTGCTTGTCTCCCTTTGTTGCGTCATCTTGCTGTGCCAGCTCACCATGTTGCGTGGGCTGGCTTGCCTTCACCAGGAGGCCACGGGAATCGAACCCGGGGCCTCCCATATGGTAAACGGGAGCCCAACCTTTGAGCCACAGCTGCTTCCCCCTATAATGTATTTTTAATCTCATCCATTGTGTCTTTCATTCCTTTAAACTCTTACTTTTCTTTGCAGGCTTTTCAAGTTTTCTTTATGCTCACCCAGTGTCTTCTTAATATCCTTTACCTCTTTAATCCTTTTTTCCTTCAACTCCTTGAATTGATTTGGGAAATTTTTGTGATTATCATTGATTAGTTGTCTTAAATCCTGTATGTCATCAGTATAATTGGTTTGTTTCTTTGGCTGGGCCATCTCTTCCTGTTTCTTACTATCACTTGTAATTTTTTGCTGATGTCTAGACATCTGAATATTTGGTAAATTTACTCTGATAGTCAGTTTTTCTCTTTTGCCTAGTGACTTTGTTTCATGGCACTTCTTTGATTTTTGGTTCAGCTTATTCTGAGTCTTTAAAATTACCCAGCCTAATTTATCAATATCAGGCCAGATACTCACTAATGGTGTGGAAATGTTCTCCCAGGGATTTCAGACAAGAGGGATGCAAAAGCAGTTTTTCTCTTTACAGTTTCCTAGCTGGCCAGAAGATGGAGATCATTAATGAGTCTTTCCACAGATGTGTCTCTTTCAACTTCCTATTGCCCATGATTCTGGTCTGGCCAGAACTGAGATTCAAAGTGGGCTCTGCTGGCCGAATTCACTGAAGAGAAACGACTCTCTGTCCTCCACCACACTGTCCATCTTCTGAGGGAGGAAGACATCTCTTCCCCTGTTAGTTGGCTGCAATGAGTCATGGGTTTTATCCAGGCTGTACACTTTGATCGTGAGGGATGGGTGCTGTTCCAGGCTGCTGAGGGGTTATTAAATCATGGTTTTCATTTCAGTTTCTTCATCTCTCTTTCCCCCACCTTCCTGGACTTTGCACAGCACTGTTCTCATCTGCTGACCTCCAAAGCAGCTCCCTCAGACAACTTTTCACCCTTTCTCCATTGTTTTTGTGAGATAGTTGAGCCCTGCCTCCCTGCTCTGATGCCATCTTCCTGGAAGTCTCTTATTATTATACTTTTTAAGGAGGCACTGAGGATTGAACCCAGGACCTCATACATGGGAAGCAGGCACTCAACCAACTGAGCTACCACTCTCCTCTTATTTTTTTAATGTAAGCAATTAGGGCTATAAATTTCCCACTCAGCATTGCCTTTCCTGCATCCCATAAGTTTTTACATATTGAGTTCTCATTTTCCTTTATCCCAAGATAATTATTGGTTTCCCCTGCAATTTCTTCTTTGACCCACTGATTAATTATGTGTGTGTTAACTTCCATATATTTGTGGATTTTCTAGTTCTCCACTTGTGACTGATTTCCTGCTTCATTCCATTATAGTCAAAGAAGATGCTTTGTGTAATTTCAAACTTTTAAAATTTGTTGAGACTTGTTTTGTGACCCAACATGTTGGAGAATGATACATGTGCACTTTAGAAGAATAAATATCCTAATGTTTGGTGTGTAATATCCTGTATATGTCTATTAGGTTAAGTTCATTTATTCACATTCTCTGTCACTTTGTTGATTTTCAGTCTAGATGTTCTAACTACTGCTCAGAGTAGTGTATTGAAGTCTGCCAACTATTACTGTCTATTTCTCCCTTCTGTTTTGACAGTTTTCTTCATGTATTTTGGTGCACCATGGTTAAGTGCACAAATATTTATGATTGTTATTTCTTCTCGGTGTAGTGCCACTTTTATTAATATATAATGTCCTTCTTTGTCTCTTATAACAGCTTTTGACTCAAAGTCTGTTTTGTCCCATATTAGTATAACTACCCCAGCTCTTTTTTGGTTACTAGTTTCATAGAATATTTTTTTCTAACCTTTCACTTTCAACCTATTTTTGGCTTTGTGTCTAAGGTGAGTCTCTTGTAAACAACATATAGTTGGGTCATGCTTTTTTATTCACTCTGCCAATTTTGTGTCTTTTGATTAGGGAATTAAAGCCATTAAAATTTATTTTTATTACTGTAAAGGCAGCACTTCAGCCATTTTGTCCTTTGGTCTTTATATGTCACATCATTTTTTGTATCTCTTTTCCTTTATTGCAACTGTCTTTTCTGTGTAGTTACTCTTTTGTTATGTATCTGACTGAACACTGAACCCTTTCTAATTTCTGTTTCAGTATATTTTTAAAATACATTCTTTATGGGTAACCTGGAGTTTATATTATACAACCGACATCTATAATGTACTAATTTTAAAATTTACCAACTTAGCTTCAATAGCTTACACATTCTCTGCTCCTATATTCCTTTGTTTCCCCTCTTTATGTTGTTTTTGTCCTACTTTACCACTTCATATTTTTCATGTGAAAAATATGAATATTTTTCAGTATTCATATACTGAATCTTATAAGAATTAAAGAATAAAGTTGTATACTGAGGAAACAATACTATTGTGTTTGCATTTACCTTTTTAGTTATCCTTACTTATAATCTTCATTTCTTCATACTACTCCAAGTCACTCTTTCCTGTCTTTTCCTTTCAAACTGCAGGGCAGGTCTTTTGTTGATGAACTCTCTCAGTTTCTGTTTACCTGTGAATATTTTAAATGCTCTCTCCTTTTTGAAAGGCAGTTTTGCTGGATAATGCATTTTGGACTGGCAGTATTTCTTTTTCCATATATTGAATATACCATTAACCTTCTCACCTCCATGATTTCTAGTGAGAAATAAACAGTTTTATTAAGGATTCCCTGTATGTGACAAATCACTTTTCTCTTGCTGCTTTCAGAATTCTCTATCTTTAGCATTTGACATTCTGATTTGTATGTGTTTTAGAGTAGGTAAACTAGGATTTATTCTGTTTGGAGTATGTTGTGGTTCTTGTAGATGTATATTTATGTCTTTCATTAAAGTTGGGAATTTTTTAGTCATTATTTCCCAAAATATTCTTTCTGCAATTTTTCCCTTCTCTTCTCTTTATGGGATTCCCATGATGTGTATGTTTGTGCACTTCATGCTCTCACTCACATTCTTGAGGCACTGCTCAATTTTTTCTATCTAGTCTTCTGACTGTATGATTTCAATTGTTCTGTCTTCTAGTTTGCTGATTCTTTCTTTGCCCTGTTCAAATTTGCTGTTGTTTGCCACTAGTGTATTTTTAATCTCTACTATTCTATAATTTCTGGGGTTTTTTTATATCTTCTAATTCTTCTTTATACTCACACTTTGTCTTCTTAATACCCTTTATCTCTGTATAAGTATTTTTCTCCATCTCCTTGAATAGATTTAGGAGATTTCTTTGAAATTCTTTAGTTAGCTGCTTCAAATTCTGCATCTTTTCTGAAGTTGTAGTTTGTTCCCTTGACTGAGCCATATTTTCATGTTTCTTAGGATGGCTTGTACTTATTTTGCTGATGTCTAGGCATCTGATTATCTTGATGAGTTAATTCTGAACATCAGTTTCTCCCTCTTGTCTTGGGTTTTATTGTTGATTGGCTTTGTGCAAGGCTCTTTTTTGATGCTTGATCCAACTTATTCTAGACTTTTAGAATAATAACCCATGTTTAGATGATCAGATTTTCTCAGCTTTTCTTCATCTGATTATTGCCTTGGATATACCATACAATTATTAAGATTGCATTTTTTGCATAATTGTTTCGCCTCCAGGAGAAAGCTTCCTTTTCTCTTTTCCTTCTCCAGGACTCTTGAATCTTTATCTGTTCTGTTTGTTTTTGTGCAGAATTTTCTCCCCAGCTCCAATGATTTGTTTAAATTCTCTCCCTCACTCGGTGCCCTATTTTCCTTACACTTTTCAGTTCTGGGACCCTCCTGCCTTACAGCAGCTCAGTTTAACATACACCCCCTTTTTTTCTCTGTGTGTTTTCTGCCTCCAGTTTCTTCCTATTTAGGATATCCCACCCCAAAGAGCAGACGTTATCTATACAGTAAGTTGTGTCATTCCAAAAAAGTCCATTTTGCATATAGGTGGTCCAGCCAAGAGAAACTGGATTGAGTGAGCTCTCCACTTGCCAGTCAGAATTCTACTGCAATATCTCTCTCTCTCTCTCTCTCTCTCTCTCTCTCTCTCCCCCCCCCC
>JAQZBX010023440.1:0-30838 GCA_029593785.1 Cabassous unicinctus | reverse complement strand
TCGGACTTTGGGGGTTGTCCTGAGTGGTGAAGCAGCGACGAATGTAGGCCATTTTCCATCAGAATATACCATGCAGAACTGGGTGGGAGAGAGTGTGGCCTGTGATGTGAACTGTGGTCTATGCTTGGTGGCAAGGCCCCAGGATGTGTATATCCATTGCGGGTGTAGTACCACGTGGATGGGGAATGGTTGTGTGGGGTGTTGTTGGGGGTGTGGGCGGTGGGGAGCATGGGAATCCCTGTAGTTTCTGAGTAATATTTGGGTAATCTAGGCACCTTTATAAAATGTATACATATATATATAACACATAACATTTATGTAAACAAATGCACATATATGCATATGTATTATATATCATTTTACAAATAAAAAAAAATAAAATAAAATAAAAAATAAACCCTCCCTCAGTATTTCTGGTCTGTCAGTGGATTCTGGTAACTGCTACTAGGTACATTATTATAGAGTTCCCTAAAATGCAAATTTTTGTTTACCTATAGTCAAATCACCTATTAAAATTCATTTACATAAGAACTTTTGTCTTATTATGGATTACTTTTATCATCTCCTTCAATGAAAACACTGTTGTTTCTGGCTATGAAAAGAAAGGGCATTCTTCAGGGGGAGGAAGTGGGAATAAGCAAGACAAGTCAAGGTGGAAGTAGGGTCATATAGGAGAGAAAGTAACATGTCTACTTCCCCAAGGCTGGAGTTCATTTTTCTAGGGCAACCCTTTAACACCAAAGCTATGCTTTCAACATTGGTTTGTATTTCTGAAAGCTATCTCTAAGATTCATGGGTTGATCATAATTGTTTGAGTGATTCTTTAAACTTCTACTACTAGAGATAATATTTTTATTAACAGATATTTTATTACTTCATTCTGTCTCCATTCACATTAGGAAATCTAAGAAAAGTTGGTTATCCCTAAGTTAAATTTCTCTTATTCTGCATATTCCCCTTTCATCATACTATCTATAAGCTACTTAATTTTTCTCCTCTATTGGTTACTTTACAAATATCATCACCAATGAAGGCCCAGGTTTTATGGGACCTGAAGGAGGAATTGGCTTTCCCCAAGTAAAACAGAAGGAAATTAATACATCAAGTTAGAATGTTGGCATAGGATAGTTTAATCAAAAAAGCATATATAAATAACAGGGGGCTTGTGGGTTTATCTGAAAAGCGGAGAGAAATGTAATTCAATTTGGGATACTAATGACAAAGTATACATTTCTAGATAAATATTGTGTTCATTAGAACTTTATGAGCAAAGTTTCTATCTCTATGTTTTTATTTTTACTTTAAATTTCAGGATAATCTCTCCATTTTCCTGTTCATTCCATGTTTATCACTACTTTTACCTTCAGGTCACCTTCATACATATTTCCTAGCATGGGGAATCTATTTCTTTTTCTGCCCAAGCCCATTCAGGGTAGCTTCCTTCATAAATTTGTTCTAGCAGTTGACAGTGGGTCATTTGCTTGTTTTTCTTGTTTTGACATTTTGCCACTTCTCTCAATTCCAATTTAAATGGAGGAAACATATTTTTCACCAAGTTAAAATATTTAGTAATGTATATTTTTTATATTCACCTACAAGTTCTAGAGATTTTTTTACTAGAGAGAATTTTGCACAGTCTATGAATTCTTTTTACTCAAAGTGATTCATGTACTTCATCCTAAATTACTATAAGCACTACTTCATCACATTTTCTTCACTGAAAAGATGGATTTGGTGATTCCTGAAGGATGAAAGGCTTTTCTCTGAGACAGCAGGTAGGAAACAGAACATGAGGTCATGAGTGCCTAGAAAAGGAAAGATTGACATAGGAAGCAGCATGTGTATTTCTCCTAAACTGGCTTTTACGAATGGAAAGAATGGGATATCTAAATATTTCTAGGAAAAATAAAATATTTATTAGTGAATATTTGAACTCAGTTAATACAGGTTCCTACAAATAATACCATTTATCTGCAACATCCTTTTAGGGCCAAAGATTCTATATCACCATGGTATCTTGTGTTTATTGGAATCCTATGTTGTCTTAGTTCTTTCTTATAAGATTCCCTCAGTGCTTCTGGTCACTCAGCGTTTCCTCATTTCATTAATTACAGGATATTTTCATGGAAATTTCCCTACAATGGAAAGTATTTTCTCCCTGTTATAGCAAGGTATTGTCTGAATACATTTCATGATCCTATTTTTTCAACTGTGAGACCAATGTTTGCTTGATTTTGTTTAGATGGGTTCCTTTTATAATTTTTATCTTATTTCCTACATTAGTATGTAATTCAATTTGGGATACTAATGACGAAGTATACATTTCTAGATAAATATTGTGTTCATTAGAACAATAAACCAACAGATAATCAACAAATAATCTTATTTGTGTTTAAAAAAATCCCCTACATACATTAATTGCCTTAAAATTCACTTTATGATTGGCAAAAGTAACTGCTAAGTCAGTGATGCTTGTGAATTTGGAAGATTGCTTTATTGGGGAAATTAAATTTTGACAAGATATTTTATTCAGTTTGCTTGTAGACAGTGTGTTGTGCTCAGCAGTTATGGAAGTAACATTCTAGAGAAGATGATTGTGCAGATACAATACACTTTCTACAAAACCAAGGTAGTATAAGGAATACCTCATTTATTCTTATTATCAAATCACAGTCTGCAAAAACCAGGAGCAAATTGACAAATCTAGCAATGTATATTATTTAACTTCTCTGTTTTCACTGAGATAAATGTCGCACATAGCTTCTTAACACTTTTTGGTATGAGGAACCTTAGCTAACACTTGTACTCAATTCCATTTAGTCTAGTTTAAAGTGAATTTTTTCCCATGTGTCCTTTTTCCCCTGGTAACTGTATCCACAAACAGAAAAAGGCATATATAACTTTCTAAGATAAATAGATTAGTGCAAGGCCAAGCTCTAGCCCTGTTCTGCCTTTTTAGCACTGGGATGTGGGGATAATTACAGAAATTCTTTGTACATTTGTTTCATCACATGACAAGAAAGGAAAAGGATGAGATCACTGTCTTTAAATGCCCTATTTGGAAAAAAGAGAACAAGGATAGTGTTCTTTAAACTACTGAAATTCAATATGTAAAACTGATAGTATCAGAGAATCTGTGATTGGAGGCAAGCCTAAGCCATGAACCCCCAGCCTCCACAATATCTTCTATGTTAGTTGCTCTCTGGAAAATGTTATCTGATGCTCAATGGATTTTCTCCCTTTGGCCATGTTTTCTCATTATCCAAACTGTGGATTCATTTCAGTATGACAACTGCAAAAAAAATGAGGAAGATAATATTTATTCTTCATACTTTTAATCTAAAATCACTATACCTTGATTAAATACTAGAAGATGCATTCATAACAAAGTTAGCAAAAGTCTTCTAGATATCTTTTCATATATATATTTTTTCATTTTAACTGCTGACATGGTTCTAGTTCACTTGCATTATTTCTTTAGATTCCCAAGATACCTTCATCCTAGGTCTAAGCTGGACATTCATGCCTTTTCTGGTAATGAATACTGTCCTCATTCAGAAGAGTGTTCTAATATAACAATGGGTTTCTACAACCGGGCTTTTGATTATAAAGATTCCATTTTATTCAAAGTAGAGGAATTTTTTTAAAAGGTTGTCATAATTTGGAGGAGAAAGGAGGAAGTGACATAAAGGTTAAAATTTAGATGAACAGATAATTTTAATTGTACACTTTTCAAAGTTTTCAATCATTTTCTTATCATATAATTTTAAAACTATATTGTAAAAGATACATAATATTTGAATTTTAATAGTGATCATGGACTTATTAAAACTCAGGGAGATGAAAAGTGGCATGATGGCAGCAGAATAAGGAGACCCAAGGGTCAGTTCATCCTACAGTGCTGTTAATAAACAGCCAGAGGTATCTAAATCACTTCTTTGGGAGACACGGGAGACCAGAAGAGCATCCTGCAAAATCCTTGGAAGAGACTGCCCATCTGAAGTAAATATTTGGGGAGTAGTGCACTCTATACTGTGGAGGCTTGTGCCCATCCCATGTTGGCAGTACAAGCTGCCTTGGAAGCTATTCGCTGGCTGGAGCTGGAATCTCCATTTCCCTCAAACAGGGAGGAAGAGATGGTTGGGCACTGATTTCAGCTCCTGATTGGTAAATTCAGTTGGATAAGGTCCAATCCTAAGAACAGCTAAAGTTTGAAACTCTACAAGTCAGAAAGAGGCTGGTAGGCTCCATTTTTAACTCCATTCCTGGCATGAGGGGAAGCAGGGTTGATTGAAAATCAAAGTGAAGGTAAGGTCTGGCTTCTTTCCACCTAGGCCAGATTGCAACTCAAGCCTAGGTTCCAGCTACACTTCCAGTAGGGAAGAAGTTGGGGGGATATGCACCAGCCTCTCTGGGCAACTGCAGACACTTTCAGCATGCATGAACTAGATCATTAGACACATCTGTGGCTCCATCCGCATCTCTGACAGAAGAGGAGGAGGGACAGAGCTCCCTCTCCCTCTTAGAGCAACTGCAGCCACATTTGGCCTGCATGAACTAGATTATTGGACATAGCTAAGGCTCCATCCCTGTGCCCAATAGGGAAGGAGGAGGCAGGGTTTCCCCAGTCTTATGGCAACTACAGGTACATTTGGCCTGCATGGCCCAGGTTGGACACATAACTGGCACTATCCCTGCCCCTGACAGTTCAGGAGGAAAGATAGTGCACCCCCACCCTCTCTGGGCAACTGCAGTCACTTTCAGCCCACATGGACTAGAATTGTGGCCAACCCTGTTGATATGTCTTCACCCTCAATAGGGTAGGAAGGGGTGGTGTCTCCTGAACCTCTTTGGGCAATTGCAAGCATTTTTGGCCAACATGGACTGGAGTGTTGGGCAATCCTGTAGTTCCATCCTTACTCCTGACACAGCAGAAGGGACAGTGATCCCTTAGCTTCTCTGGGCAACTGCAGCCAATGTCAGCCTGCATGGACTAGACTGTTAGACACATCTCTCACTCCATCCTCACCCCTGATGGCAGGATGTGGGACAGCAGTCCCTCACCTTCACTGGGCAACTGCAGCTGCTTTTGGCCCACATGAACTAGATTGTTGGGCACAATTGAGGCTCCATTCCCACCCTGGCAGAGGAGAAGGGGGGTCCAGTGCTTCATCAGTCTACCTGGGCAACTGCAGTAAGTTTGATTTGCATGGCTTAGTTTTCTGCACAGACCTGCAGCTCCATCCTTACCTGAGGCAGAGAAGGGGTGTGAAGCTTCATCAGTCTGAGCAACTACATACACTCTTGGCCTGCATGGATTACTGAACAAGGCTGTGACTTTGTCACCACCCCTGGCATGGGAGAAAGGTGGGATACTCTTTATCAATTCTTGGGGCAATGTGGGCACCTTCAGCCTCCATGGTTTACAGTAACAAACACATCTTTGACTCCTATTCTGCAACAAGCAAGGGAGAAGTGGCAAGAAACAGATGAAAGAGAGCTAAAAAAATTCAGATTGGCCAAACGCAAGCCACTATAAATTTCAAAATTAAATTGAACCAAGTACCAAAGAGGGGCTGTAACAAAAGCCAATCAAATAGCACTAGACTAAAGAGAGAAAAGAACCAAGAATAAAAACATCTAACAAATAAGATGCTGAAACACCAACAAAAAATTACAACCTGTACAAAGAAACAGGAAGATATGGCACACTCAAAGTAACAAACTAAGCCTCCATATAACATAAAGGAGGTGAGACAACTAATCATAGATGTTCAAGCAAATCTCTTTAGTAAATTCAATGAGATGGCTAAAGAAAATAAGAACATTAAGAAGACACTGGGTGAACACAAAGAATTTGAAAGCACGTGTAGAAAAATAACAAATCTTGTGGAAATGAAAGTCACAAAAAATAAAACAAAAAATGCACAGTAGGGATATAAAAGCAGATTTGAAGAGGCAGAAGAAAGGATCAGTGCACTTGCAGACAGGTCCTCTGAAAGTGAACATACAAAAGAAGAGATAAAGAAAAGAATGAAAAAATTGAACAGGTCATAGGGAAAGAAATGACAGCAAAACACATGCAAACATGTATCTTGGGTGTTCCAGAAGAAGAATAAAAGGGAAAAGGGGCAGAAGGAAAATTTGAAGAAATAATGGTAAAAAATTTCCCAGTCCTGTTGAAGGACATAGATACCATATCCAAGAAGCACAACATACTCCCATCTTAATAAATCCAAATAGACCTACTCTAAGACACATACTAATCAATGTCAAATGTCAAATATAAAGAGAAAATCCTGAGAGCAGCAAGAGAAGATATTCATCACATAGAGGGGATACCCAATAAGATTAAGTACTGTTTCTCATCAGAAACCATGGAGAAAAGAAAGTAGTGACTTGATATATTTAATATACTGCAAGAGAAAAACTGCCAGCCAGAATCTTATATCTAGCAAGATTGTCTTTCAAAACAGTACTAGTTTAGAATATGCAGAGATAAACAGAAAATGAGATAATGTTTAGCAAAGAGACTGGCTTTGCAGGAGTGCCACAGCCTGGAGAGATAGGCTTGGAAGACAGTCTAGAAATGAAGATTATATCACTAAAAGTAACAAAATTGTTGAAAGAGAGGTGAAAAAAAGATGTGAAAAATGAATCCCAAAGATCAAAATGGGTGAAGTAAGACCTGCCTTTACAAAATTAATATTGAATGATAATGGATTAAATGACCCAATCAAAAGGCACAGACTGGTAGAATGGATAAGAAAATATAAGCTATCTATATGCTGTTTACAAGAGACTCACCTTATACCTAAGGATACAAATAGATTGAAAGTGAGAGCCTGGAAAAAGATATTCCATGCATAAAGGAACACTCCCCACCCCCCCAAAGCCAGAGTAGTTATACTTATATTGGGTGAAATAGAGTTTAAAAACAAAGCTGTTATTAGAGAAAATGAATGCCATTATATAGTAATAAAAGGAGCAATTCAACAGGAAGAAATAACAATCATAAGTGTATATGCACATAATCAGGGTGCCCCAAATTACATGAGGGAAACACTGGCAAAGATGAAGGAAGAAATCAACATCTCTACAATAATTGTTGGAGATTTCAATACATGACTTTCCACATTGGATAGATCATCTGAGCAGAGGATCAATAGAGAAACAGAGAGCTGGAATAAAATGATACATGAACCAAACCTAATAGACATATACAGAACATTGTGCCCCAAGACAGCAGGATATACATTCTTTCTCTAGCGATCATGGATCTTTCACCAGGGTATACCATATGTTGGGTCACAAAGGAGATCTCAATAAATTTTAAAAGATCAAAAATATACAAAACACTTTCTCTAGCTACTAGGAAATTCAAATCAAAACTACAATGAAGGAAGCAGATGTGGTTGGGCTCCTGTCTACCATATGGGAGGCCATGAGTTCAGTTCCTGGGGCTTCCTGGTGAGGGCAAGCTGGCCTGCACCTGTGGAGAGCTGATGGCCTATGCCCCCACCCACAGAGAACCAATGGCCCACACCCACACCCGTGGAGAGCTGATGGCCCATGCCCACAGAGAGCTGGCACAGAAAGATGACACAACAAAGGGAGACAAGCAGACATAGAGGAAATGCACAGTGAATGGACAAAGAGAGCAGACAGCAAGCACTAGCAGCAAGGGGAGAATAAATATATAAAAACAAATTAATAAAAACTACAAGATATCATTTCAGACCTCATAGAAGGACCATTAGTAAATAAAAAACAGGAAGCAACAAGTGCTGGAGAGGATGTGGATAAATAGGAACACTCCATCACTGTTGGTGGGAATATAGAATGGTGCAAACCCTGTGAAAGACACAGAAAGTGAAATATAGACCTGCTGTAAGATCCAGCAAACCCTCCACTAGGAATATATTCCAGAGAATTGAAAATAGGGACATGAACAGACATTTGCACACTGATGTTCATAGCTCCATTATATACAATTGTCAGAAGATGGAAACAACACAAGTATCCATCAACCAATGAATGAATAAATAAAATGTGGTATATGCATATGATGGAATACTATGCTGCTGTAAGAAGAAATGAATTTGGGACACATGTTAGGGATGAACCTTGAGGACATTATGCTAAGCAAATGTATATTACATGGTTTCACAATATGAACTAAATAACAGGAATAAACACATGGAGTTAAAACCTGGAGTATAGATTACTAGGAGACAAGATGAGGACTAAGAAGGTGTACCAATGCTAAATATATAGAGAATTTTTAATTAGCTTCACTGTAACAGTATGGAAATGGATAAAGTTAATCATGGCACATTATAGTATGTATAACTTACATGACTGGTTTATAAATGGGAGTGTGGATGAAAAGAGTAGCCTAGGGATGTAAATGTCAATTGAAAGAAAGCTAGAGAATAATCTAGGGACTGAATAACATAGTGAACCTGGAGGTGAATAAGGATTGTGATTAATAATACAAATACAAGAATGTTCTTCTATGAACTAGAACAAATGAATGTCATTATTACAAGGTGATAAGAAAGAATACAGTGATGCATGGGAAAAACAATTAATGTAATTTTTTACTATAGTTAACAGCAATATTGTGATATTCTTGCATCAATGTCAACAAAGGTACTATATCAATGCCAAGGGTCAATATTAAAGGGTATGAGATTTTTTCTTTTTAACTAAGGAAAATGTTCAAAGTTTTCTTGGCAATGAATGCACAAGTCTGTGATGAAAGTGAGAGCCACTGAGTGTACCCATTGGATAGAATGTACAAAGCATAAGACTGTACAACACAGTGAACCATGTCATGGAAGATGGACTGTAGTTAAAACTACAACTTTGAGAGCATTCTCTGATGAACTATAATAAATGTACAATACTAATGAACAGTGTTAAAATTAGGGGATGTATGGAAAAAATTTTACCAAGTGTATATTATGGACCATAGTTAGTGGTAATAGTCTGATCATGTTCTTTCATAATCTGTAACAAATGTTCCACAACAATGTAAGGTGCTGGTAGAAGGGTGATGTATTGGAATTCTGCACATTATGCATGAAAGTTTTGTAAGCTCACAACTCCTCTAATAAAAAGAATTTTTAAAATAAAAAAGAAATTCAGCAAGGAAAAAAATCCAGGGCTATGCAAATAAATTAGTTTAAAAGTTGCCTTCAATATTTCTTGATAGCATTGTGTTCTACCAATTTCATTTGTTTAATCCATTCCCAAAATCACCTGGTTCCTAAATTTCCCTTATTGGTAAAGTGGATATCATGATAAATGACTGAGTTATTGACTAAGTTCTCATTTGGAGAATTGCACAGACCTTACAGTCTCAGGAAAAGGATTTCTTCATTAAGGAATGGTGGTATTCCCAAGAGGAAATTGAAAGGCAAGCAGGAAATTGTGGAAACTAGAAATGTGAGAATGGGAAAATATATGTGCCCACCACCCCAAACAGTGTGTTGGAATCTCCAGTTTCTTGAGAGTATATAATAGAAAATTTGCTAAAAGAGTTCATTGGAGTCCCCAATTCATGGCTAAGATGGGCAGAAATTAGAAATATGTTGTGGAAAATCACAAAATCAGAGTATGCATTTTAAAAATAAAAATATTTAATTATTTAAATGATTTGATAATGAATTTTTGGCACACAGTATATCGCTTCTCTTAAAATTGCCTATGAGCAGGTGGGATTGTATTCCTTACCAACAACTTCTATCCCAAATGGAAGAAGAGACAACCAGAAAAGACCTTGGCACACCTCTATGGACATAGTTGGGGAAAGCAATCAATGGTCAGTCTTTTTTAACACTTGCTTTTTTATAACTTTGGCCACTGGTTTAACTGAGAATGCACAGTCACTGTGGCCAGTTCTGATAGGTTTGGGAGGGACAATACAGCAAATGAAAGAGCAACCCCTAAGATATCCATATAAGATAATTTGAAAGATATTTAGGATAATTTTATTGTGTCTTTAAAATACAAACCAAACTATTTTCTATGTTAAATTGTATAATTGCATAAAATAAGCTGTCGATACAAAATATGCAATCTGAGTTTCAGCATATAAGCATTCTCTTTTGTTACACTTTTTAGTTCCTCAATGGACAGGGAGAAACTTATGAATGATTAAGGAGAAAAATTAGAAAATAAAGAGGGATTTTATATTTGGTGGCTAATTGGATAGACTATTCATTTCATATGCATTCTATTTGATAGAATATTTATGAATCTTCATGTTTCCTAAAGGATAGTGTGTGTTTTGAGAGAAAATAGCAGAGTAATATTGATTATCAACATTTTTTAGTGTTCGATAAAGTTGGCTGGGGTCCATTATATTGATATTCTTATGATACAGCTCGATAAAATTCCATTTCATTACAACAGGAAAATAATTTTTGAATGTGTGCATTGACACCCAGCAAAAAAATGTATCTCCATTCACCAATCACAAGGACATGAATTGTGCCATCAACCAGAATGAGCTTTAAAATCTGGTAGATTACATGGCCTTGCATTTTCAATCAAATTTTTTATAGTGGCTAAATAATAAAAATTCATTTAAACTTCAGTTGAAGAAGGTTAAAGGAATAAATATCAGCCTGAAAGAATACTTATAATTTATGTAACTTTAAGAGAATTTGCTTCTCACAAATTCTCATTTTATACCTGTAATCCAAATAAAAAGCATCAATCAACAGAAATAAAATGAATTTGTTACAGTTTCAGATTATATGGAATGTAAAAGATAATGTGGAAAGAGACATTCTGAGTGAGGCCTGTCCTCCTAACCTGAGACCCACAAATAAACCCTGTGCTTAGGAGTAGATATGATAGTCTGGCTACTAGAGTGAGATAATAAATATGGGCTCAATTCTTTCTCAGGGGTGCCTGGAGATAAGGGACATTCCCTAGCTGCTACTGGCCTATTGGAACATTCCTTCCCTTTTTCCCAGAGCACTGTGTAAATATTCACTGTAGACTGCTTGGCCAAGTATGTGCCTTATTTTATAGCAGCTGGCCCACTCCTCTGGTTACATCTGTTCCTGATGGGGAGGGAACCAGTTACCTTGCCTACCTTACATGAGAGGGGTGTATATGGACCATCTTTCTGCATCAGCTGTGAAGTCAGACACATTGGTCATGGGGGATCAAATCTCACTAGTGAAGCTGACCTTACTTTGTCCCTTCTGAATTAATATTGTTCCATCCAGGGCCTTGTAAGACATGTGTTTTCTTGATGATCCTGGCATCTGCATGAACTCTTGATTCTCCACGTGGTGAGGCTCCTCCCTTATAGGCAGAAATTGATGTCTTATCCAACAGTTTGTATGCCAACAAAGCACTCCATGGCATAGTGGAGGTGTAAGGATTCATCAATTCAGTCATCCCAGGGTGGTACCAGCTCCCTGGGTAATTCACTGACCAAGGTGCTGGCCTCCCTCTGCCTGTATGAGCACAAGTGAGATGTAAACAATATCCATGGGAACACAAAATGTGTGGTGGAAAGGGGCAGAGAGGCAGGAGGTGGATCCTAGGAATAGTAGGGAAATTATACCCAGGTTGCTGGACATCTGACCCACAAAGTGTTTCAATGGTTGAAATGACTCCCAAGGGGAGTTTGGGTCCCTATGCAGGGAACTCCATTGAATGAAGGCTGTTTTCAAGTCCAAAGTTAGACTTACTCAAAACAAAACCATCTCAACCTTGCTTACAACGAAATCATTGAAATATTTTCCTGAAAGTTAAATACATTAGTGAAAAGACAGATATGGGCAAAAGACAGGGGAGTTTCATGTGGATCTTTTAGCACATCTGTTCAGAATCAGATGTCTCCTAGGGAAGCTAACCACTGATACCCCATTGAAATCTATTTTTGCCTGCATGGAGCAAGACAACCAACAGGACAGGGATGGAGACAAACACATGCCATTCAGTCTGGATGGGTAAGAGCATAAGAGTGATATACCCAACCATGGATAATGGCTCAAAAAGTAAACCTCAGGGGAGCAATGTGGCTTAAGCAATTGGGTACCCACCTCCTACATGGGAGATCCTGGGTTCAGTTCCCAGTGCCTCCTAAAGAAGATAAGCAGACACCACAAAAAGCAAATGCTGCAACCAGCAAGATGCCATGATGAGCAGACATTGCAACAAGCAGACACCACAATGAGCAGATGCTGCAAAGAGCAGATGCTACAATCAGCAGACAACACAACCAGCAGGGAGTAGAAGTGGCTTAATTTGTTTCAGTACTCACCTCCCACATGGGAGGTCCCAGGTTCAGTCCCGGGTACCTCCTAAAGAAGGTGAGCAGATAACAAGCAGACAGACGAGGGCGTCACCTCAAGGGGAATAAAAACTTCTTAAAATTTTAAAAAAATGATTGCATTAGATGTATATATATTTTTTAATTATATCCCCTGAAGAATGTTCATGAGGCCATAATTGCCCTTCAAGTAAAGACATGTGGCTTCATCATCCCATTCCTGGTCAGGATGTTGAGGCAGTCCTGCCTTGAAAGGCATTGAAAGCATCAATAAAATGAGGGCCTGCCCAGGATAACACACCCATAACCTTTCTCTTATCTGCAGGAACATTAGTGGGTGAAGTGGTAGAAAAGATCCACCTCAATTCCATGCTTTGGGGTGGAATTAGCAGTACAGCATCAGTCATTTTCATTGAGGTGGCCCAGAAAATATAACCCCAGCAATGGGAAGTTGAGCCAGAAAGGCCATAAAAGGAACACAAAGAACCACCAAGGAAAGACAAAAGAGGGGACAGGGTCAACCCACCCACAGGCCAATGTGGCTTTGGTTACCAAAGCAAGTGATAGACAATAATTGGAGGGGTTCCCTATAGAAAAGCCACCAAAGTTATGGGGCAGAAGGTGGTCTAAGTAAGAAATTAAGTCCCTGTTACACTGCATAAAAAAGTAGGAATAAGAGAGCTCATATACCTGGAAAGGTTTACAACTCTGCAGAAATGCCCAACAAGCACCAGATGCAGCCTGGGAAAGAGGAACAAATGGGTTGCTAAGACCACCTTGGGCATGGTCCAGGATGGTAAGAAAGACAATTCTGATGGTGAGCATGATGACTTGGATAGGAAGGATGCTCCCCATTATATGTACCCACATCTTACTCATTCAAAAAGAATGCTTAGGGAAGGAGACAAGGAAACTGGGTCTCTGCCAGGGATCAGAACCCCTATGTTCCCATTAGTGTGGATGGGGAAAGGGGGATTCAAACCATCATGGGTCTCTTAGATACAGGTGCATAAGTGGTGAAATCCCAGGCCTCTTTAGAGAAAGCAATAAAGTGGATGGCAAAAGTCATTTCTACAGATGATATGGCTTTGTTCATGGAGGAAACTCCAAAACTCAAAGGAGATGGGTTTGTCATAGATAAAACAATTATAGACACATATTCTGGATATGGGAAAGCTATTCTCATATATAATGTGGCAGCTGGCACCACTACTGTAGATGTGGAGAATCATATCTGGAAAGTGTTCAGATATCTGACTAGACTCCAATCAGTTCTAAGTTCCTGATTTACAGCACCAGTGACACCACAAAAGGCATACTTCTTCTCAGCAGTAAAGAGGAGAGAGGACACTGGAACAGAAAACAAATAGCAACTACATAAAGGTCATCAGAAAGATCTTATTGGGTGTTGACCCCATCCAAAGGTACTTGTGCACTGAAGACTTCACTGTAAGAAAAAAAGGTTCTGGAATATATGTTGGGAAATATTCACCTTTGACACAGTGGAGAATCAAGGAGTTCCCTGTTTAGGATACAAATGCAAAAACCCAATCTCAATATATCCAACTACTTTTTCTATTCTCCCACTGGAATTCACTCCCCCAGGGTGGTTTGTGGTTTGAGCTGTAGTAGCATTATGGGAAAGGCCCCCTGTTTCCAAATTGGAGGTGAAGCAGTTTCCTTCCTATGGAAAATTGGACATTCTGAAAATTGGACACTGAACATGGGCATTCTGAAGACTGAACACTCCCTAAGCCTTCAATGTTTTTTCATGTACTTGCTTGGTGTGGTCTCTATGTTCTTGTTGGCAAAAGTCTTTTTGCAATAAAATACTAAATGTATGGAATGACACAATGACAGATTCTGGATTCTGGGGAATTCTATAGGCAATGAAAACACAGTTCTCCATGACTGATGTCTCTTATTTTATTTAAATGATTTCCTTTTTAATTCCTTTCTAAATATTTATGGTAATATAAAATTGTATTTGAAGAGGAATATTTATGAACCATAAGGCTTTATTTCTAATGTATATTTCTTTTTCCATGTTTGTTTTCACCCTTGACATTAACATATATAATACTAAGATAATAGTTAAAAATCACAATGTTGTGTTCTAAGGGTTTGAGATAACATTTAGAGTTATATTCTGATTGATTCAAATCTGTGTTTAGAACTGCATAAAAACAAAACTAGAATTTGGCCAATGTATTAGATTGTCAGCAACAATATTTGTTGCTTACATATATGCAAGCATGAATCTATTGAATTAATTTCACTTCATATTACTTCTAAAAGAATTCATCATTCAGTATACCCAGGTTAATTCATAATTCTACATTTTTATAATACATAACTTCAATTGTAAGTCTTCTTAAAAATTCTTGACTCTGCTGAATTGTGTGTTAAAGGGTCCATGTAAAGACTCTTTTTGGACTGTGAATTTTCTTATGTGAAATCCAGCTGAAGATTTTCCTTAATTCACTTGACAACTGTTGTTTTCTCAACATAAGAATATTATTGCTAAGGAGTAAGTAGTAACTGAAAATATTCTTTCATTCATGAAACTAATAAGAATTTAATACAATGTGAATTCTCATTTTCCCTACAAGTGTTGCCATATGAATAAATGATTTTGTGCTATTTTCCATGAATAACATCCTCAGCATGAATTATCCTCTAGTTAAGACTTGTCTATCAGCTGGAACAGTGGATGATGCCTCTCCCATTTTTATTACATTTATATTTTGAGTACTCATATTGTAAATCATCAGACCATTTCCTAAAGGCTTTCCTATATAGGTAGGATATTGATTCTCTCCAGTACAAATTGGCTTAAATTGATGAAGGAGCCACAATGAGAAAAACTTCTACCAGATTAATTACAAAGTGTTTATTCAATGTTTGACTTCTTTAGTATGTAAAAGGTTAACTCAAGGACTAGAATCTCTTCCATATTCAAAACATTTATATTGAGTTCTCTCATCTAATCTAAGGTCAGAACATTGACTGAAACCTTTCATATACAAAGAAACACAGGGTTTCTCTCTAGTGTGAGTTCTCTCATGTTGTCTCAGGGCAGAATATTGAGTGAAGGCTTTTCCTCATAGATGGCTTTCACATAATTTCTTGCTGATGTGAGTTCCATTGTACTATGTAAGGCCAGAGGATTGAATAAATGATTTACCAATTAGATGATATTGATATGATTTACTTTTGTTGGAAATTTCCTTTTGTAGATTATAAGATGACTGGCCACTGAGGTCTTTTCCAAATAGATTGCTGAAGTAGGGTTTTTTTGTCTTGTGAATTAACACATGTTGAGTCACTCTGGATCTGTGAGTAAAATCTTCCAGCAATTGACTACATGTAATGTAATTCTTGTGAGTATGAGATTTCTGCTTTTGGGAAGGAGGTGAGAGACCATAAAATGTTTCTCCATAAAAAGCAAGTCATATTCATATGAATTCTACACTAATCATTCAGTGACAGTCTCTAATTAAAATATTTCCCAGGGTAGTTACATACCATGTTATTGTCCAGCATGCACAGAGTTACTCTCTTTTGTAGTATCACACCTGAGAGTACTCTCATCAGTTTTGAAGACTTTATAATGTTTCAAAGATTAAGTATACGAGTCATGTTTATACAATTATCTTTTTATAAACTCCCATTACAGTTTTGTGTTCAAGTTAATTTTTCCCTGAATTCATACTGTCACAAACTTTTTCTGGATTAGCATGTAAAACTAACTTATTTACAGTTAAATGATTGAACTGAATTCCTAAGTTATTCCACTCCCAGGTATCTACTTGGAATACCAGCATTCACCAAAACTTAAAATGGCATGATGGTAGGTGTGTCTTTTCTGCAACTATGGTGCATGGATAGCATTTCTTATTTTTTTAAGACAAGTTTCCCTGCCTGAAACAAATGAAAATGAATGAATATGGCAAGGCACATGGCATCTCCTGGTCACTTTCTTCTCTTTATGATTTCATGGATTTCAACTTCTTACTACAAACAGCCTCCTCTCTCATATTTTATTCTCTTATAAAGGACTCCAGAAATAGCATTAAGATTCATCCTGATTGAGATGGGACACACCTCAATCAAACTGATCTTATCAAAATGTCTTAAGTACAATGCTTTCACAGGCACGGGTATGGATTTGATGTAAGAACATGCATTTCTGAGGTACATAACAGCTTCAAACTACTACAATGACTAAAGAAGAAGACAAACATTGACTGAAGGCCAGCCAAGGAAAAAGTTCCTTGAAGACAGAATATTGACAATTCTTCATCATTAAAGTAAACTCTTGGCCTTGTCCCAAAATACATTGAGGACTTTTGGTTGTTGATGCCTAGGTTCAAAGAGAGACTGCAGAACCCTCCATATTTTCAAAAAAGGAGAAATCCTCGATTTGCACAATAATTCATTATTTACAAAAAGAATCCATTAATTTAACAGATTATGTGGAAAAGGATATGCCTGTTTTTGTTTCTATAGCCTCAAATCACACAAATTCCCTAGAGCAGAATAATTATTAAGGACATATTTACTCTATTGATTCATTCAGAAAATATTCCCAAAATTCACAACACTGCTCTAAGTGTTGTATACTGAGTAGAAGAAAAACATGTTCAAGAAGATGACATTCTATTGGGGTGGAAACTAGATATAAATAGAATTAAAGAAAAAGTTTTCTTATATGTAGTTGTACATGTTATAAAATAATTTAAAATATACATAGAATGTATAAAATACAATATAAAAGCATATAAAACAATATTGAGGATTGTGGGAAGATGGCATTGGATTAGGCAGATAATGCTCAGATCACTCACAAAAACAACAGAGAAAGAGCTAAAAGCTGCCTGAAATTTCCATGTGCCAGTTGGGCCCTGAGTTTCAAAAAGAGTTGCAATATCTACTTTCCAGTTCATTATACTCACCCAGGAAATGGAACAAGGAAATGAAAATGGACGAGACCATCCTGAGAAACAGAGTATACAAATGTAAGCAAGATATTTGTATCCATCTGCCCCATGGGATCTAAGCCCCCTCTCAATTAGAGACAGAGTAGGCATCACCATCCCAGAATCATCAGGATTGGGGAATGAATGATAGACTAGAGTAGACTTACAGTTATTCTACTATAGACATATTGTGATTCTAGTAATGGAAGAACTTTTATCATTGATGTGGAGCCAGTGGCCACCAGAGGTTCTGAGTGGAGGGAGAGGGGAAAACAGTTGTAATATGGAGGCATTTTCAGGAAATTGGTATTGTCCTGAATGAAGTTGCAATGACAGATATAGGCCATTATATATCTTGTCATAACTTGCAAAATTGTGTTAGAGAGGGGTTAAAGTATAATGTAAACTATAATCCACACTTAGTGGCAATACTCCAATATGTGTTCATCAATAGTAACAAATGTACTACACTAATGATGTTGATAATGTGGGAAAGTGTGTCAGGAGTAGGGAATGGATATATGTGAATTTCCCACATTTTTAACATAATATTTATACACTCTAAGTATCTTTAAAAAATAAAATATATTAAAAAATTTTTAAAAGCTCTCCAGGAGACCTGCTTTGGGGATCAGCAGACCAGGACAGTGACTCACAGCTCCCAGGAGGGTAAGGAGAGAGAAATGAAGAAAATGAAACAACAAATGTGAGTTACCAAATCCCCAAAGTAACCCAGAAGGACTCCCGTCACCCATCCCCAAGACATTAAGAAGGAGTAAAAGCCCTGGCTCACTGCAGCTGACTGAGAGGGGAACAGACATCTTCCTCCCTGCCAGCTGCTACAAGGGAAAAGGGAGGGGAAATCAGGGGGCTTTTCAGTGAATTGGGCCAGTGGATCCAGCTTGGAATCTCATGTCTGACCTGGCAAAAACAAATGAAAATCAAGATAAACCTCTGTGGAAAGGTGCACTGATGACCCCCATCTGCTGGCCGGTCTGGAAATTATGTGAACAGAAACTGCTTATAAACCTCTCTTTACTCCACCCCTGGGAGAAAGTCTATGCCCTATTAGTGAGTCCATGGGACAATTTTGATAACTTAAGATTGGCAATTTTAAAGACAGGGTAAGTTGAACCAAATATCAAAGAAGATCTATGAAAATAAAGTAGGTGAGAGAGAGAAATTGGCCATCAGAGTAAATTCATCAACATATCAGATGCCTAGACATCAGAAAAAAATTACGTGCCATACTAGGAAACAGGAAGAGATGGCCCAGCCAAAGGAACAAACAAAATATCCTGAAGAAATTAAGCATAAGACAATTAATCAATGATAATCATATATCTATCCTAAATCAACTTAAATAATTGAAGGAAAACATGACTAAAGAGATAATGGATATTGAGAAGACACTGAGTGAATATAAAGTACAATTTGAAAGTCTGCAAAGAAAAGTAACAGACCTTATGGGAATGAAAGGCATGATGGATAAGATGAAAAACACATTAGAGCCACGTAAGAGCAGATTTGAATTGCTTGAAGACAGGATTAGTGGTTTCAAAGACCTGAAACCGGAAAAGACAGGAGAACAAAAAGAGAAGAGAGTGGAAAAAGTGGAACAGGGACTCAGGGAATTGAGTGACAACACAAAATGCAAAAACATAAGTATATATTATCAGTGTACTAGCAGAAGAATAGAATGGAAAAAGGACAGAAAGGATAATTGAGGAAATAATGACTGAAAATTTCCCTACCCTTAAAAAAGATATAAATATCAATGTCCAAGAAGGACAATGCACCCAAAACAGAATAAACATGAAAGAACCTACTCTGAGACACCTACTACCAAGAATGACAAATATCAGAAATAAAGAGAATATTTTGAAAGCAGCAAGAGAAAAGCAAACATCACATATAAGGGAAACTCAATAAGATTAAGTGCTGACCTCTCATCAGAAACCATGGAGAAAAGAAGAAAGTGGTATGATGTATTTAAGGTATTGAAAGAGGAAAACTGCCAGCCAAGAATTCTGTATCCAGTAAAGCTGTCCTTCAACAATGAAAAGAAGTTCAAAGTCTTCACAGACAAACAAAATCTGATAGAATATGTTACCAAAAGACCAGAATTTCAAGAGATTCTAAACAGAGTACTACAATCTGAAAGGAAAAAATGGGGGCAAGAGAATTGTAGAAGACTGTAGAAATGAAGATTATTAGAAAAGATTAAAAAAAAAAAAGACAATAGTATGATATGACAACAGAGAGCCAAAGGTGAAAATGGATGAAGTAATGCCTTTACAGTTATAACATTGAATATTAATGGCTTGAACACCCCAATCAAAAGACACAGACTGATAGAATGGATTTTTAAAAATGAGCCATCTATATGTTGTCTACAAGAGACTCATCTCAGGCATAAGAACATAACCAGGTTAGAAGTGAAAGGTCGGAAAAAGATATTCCACACAAACAGTAACCAAAAAAAGAGCAGGAGTAGTGATACTAATATCGGACAACATAGATTTTAAATGCAAAACTAATAAGGGATGAAAAGGGTCGTTATATATTAGTAAAAGGGGCAATTCAACAAGAATAACTATTCTAAATATTTATTCACCTAACTTCTGTGCCCCAAGATACATGAGGCACACACTGGCAAAGCTGAAGGAAGAAATAGAACATGAGGGAACTTACACTGGAGAGAAACCCTATGAATGCCAACTTTGTGGGAAAGGCTTCTTTCATTATTCTTCCATTAAACCACATCAGAGATCTCAGACTGGAGAGAAACTCCATGAATGTCATCGATGTGGGAAAGCCTTCAGTATATGTTTTAATCGTAGATGACATGACAGAACTCACACTGGAAAGAAACCCCATGAATGTCATTTATGTGGAAAAACCTTCCATTGATATTCTTATCTTAAACAACATGAGAGAACCCACACTAGAGAGAAACCCCATGAATGTCATCTATTTGGGAAACCTTTCGCTTGTAGTTCTGCCCTCCAGCATCATGAGAGAATTCATGCTGGACAGAAACCATAATACCATATATGTGGGAAAGCCTTAATTTTTCTAGCTTTACACAGCATGAGATTACTCAAATGAGAGAGAATTCCTATGAATATCAACAATTTCAGAAAGCCATCAGTCAATATTCTGACCTTAAAAGAAACAACTCACACTGTAAAGTTTTTGGATATGAAAGGGACTTCAGCCACAGATTTAACCTTTAAACACAGCAAAGAACTCACATAATGAAGAAATGCTTTGTTTTCAATCAATTTGGAAGTTTCTGTAGTCATCTCTACTAATTTAGATAATCTGAAGACATTCATACTGGAGGAATCAATATGCATGTCATCTATGTAACAAAGCCCTTAAAAGATGATTATATGATATACCACATGAGAGAACTCATAATGTAAATTCAATGGAATTGGAGAGGCCTCATTTCTAACTGGTAAACTAATCTGAGAAGTCACATGTTAGGAATTCTATACCTGTGCTCAATTTGAGATTGTGTTAATTCCTAATTTATCCTTTAAAGTAAATGATTGAACTCCACAACAGTAAAACACTAGGTGTGTAATCACTTTGCACTATCATTAAGTCAAAACTAAGCCTTGGTGCACTAAAGAAAACTCAGTTTAAGAATAACCACAAAGGTAGGAATTCTGAGATTTCTAATCTGTCATTGTTCTATATTTCTATCATTTTGTCATTACCATGCTCTTTTGATTACTGTGGCTTTGAAGTAAGTAAGTTTTAAGATTGGGAAGTGTGAGTCCTCCAACTTCAGTCTACTTTTTCAAGATGGCTCTTGGCCAATTCTCCATCCTTATAAACTTTATGATTTACTTTTCCATTTCTTCAAAGAAACTTGTTTGAATTTTAATTGCAAATACATTTAATCTACAAATTGCTTTGGGTAGCATTGACATCAGAATGATATCCAACCCATGAACATGGAATATCTTTCCATTTGTTTAGATCTATTAAAATTTCCCTTAGGAATGTTTTTGTAGTATTCTGTTCAGAAGTATTTTATATGCCTGTTTAAATTTATTCTTTAAATTTTATTTTTTAAAACTGGGAATGGATTTTATTTCTTCATTTCTTCTTCCAATTGTTCATAGTTTGTGTATAAAAGCACTACTGATTTTTCAGTGTTGATCTTGTACCCTGCCAATCTGCTGAATTCATTTATTTGTTCTAGGATTAGTTCTTTGTTGTGAATTTTTCAGAATTTTCAGTATATAGGATCATATCTTGTGCAAATAGGGAATGTTTTACTTCTTCCTTTTCAATTTGGGTGACTTTATTTCTTTTTCTTGCCTAATTGCTCTGGCAAGAACTTTCAGTACAATGTAGAATTACAGTGGTTACAGTGCTCATCCTTGTCTTATTCCTGATCTTAGCTTGAAGGCTTTCAGTTATGCACCATTAAGTAGGATGTTAGTTTTAGGCTTCTCGTATATGCCCTTTTTCATGTGGAGGAAGTTTCTTTCTATTCCGAGTGTTCTAAGTGTTTTTATCTAGAAAGGGTTCTGTATTTTGTCAAATACCTTTTCTGCCTTGATTGAGATGATCATGTGGATATTTTCTTTCATTCTGTTTGTGTGGTGGATTACATTAATTGATTTTTGCTTCTAAATTAATGAGATGTTCTCTAGTTTGCTTTCTTGTTTCCATATCTGGAATTACTCTGAAGGTAATGTTGGCACAGAGAATCAGTTAGGTAATTTTCCTCCTCTTCAGTTTGAGCAGAATTAAAGTTGTCTTCTTTGAATATTTGTTAATATTGTCCTGTGAAGACATGTGGTCCTGAACTATTCTTATTGGGAGCATTTTGATTATGGATTAAATCTCTTTATTATTCATTGGTTTGTTGAGATCTTCTATTTCTTCTTCAGTCAATGTAGGTAGTTTACGGGCTTCTCAGAATTTGTCTTTTTCTTCTAAGTTATATAATTGTTTGGCATACATCTAGTGACAGTTTGAAGTTTTTTAATGCCTCCCAAAAGTATTGGGATTGTTTTTGAACTAGTTCCTTCCTGTGGGTTGGGCCCTTTTGATTGGACTACATCAGTGAGGCATGACAAAGGTTGGGATTTTGCCCTCTTGCTGGGCCTTATGTAAATGGAGACACAGAGAAAAAGGAAGGTGTCATTTTTGATCCTGCCACATGAGAGAGGACTCAGATCACTAGCATCCAAAATTTACACACAATCCCTCCAAGAGAAAAGGCCTATAGAACAATTCAAGGCT
Organism: Cabassous unicinctus; assembly: GCA_029593785.1. NCBI lineage: Eukaryota > Metazoa > Chordata > Mammalia > Cingulata > Chlamyphoridae > Cabassous > Cabassous unicinctus. The sequence goes on along the minus strand of JAQZBX010023440.1, from coordinate 8,278 downwards.
GAAGAGGGGAGCCATATACCTGATAGCCCACAGATGAACTTGGGAAGAAAGCAGAGCAGCCAAGACTGGAGAGGAGGTCTTGAAAAGGACAAGTCCTATGACTGCTTGTCAACAGCTGAGCTCCATGAGATTGTAGATTCTGTGAAGGAAGGCAAGGACATCAACAGAAAATGGTGACCATATTGCTTTGCAATGGGGGAAGACCACAGTGTTATCAGTAGCTAACATTGGTGAGAAATCATCCCTGCTGATATATTGATTTGGACATTTCATGGCCTCAGAATTGTAAGCTTTTATCATAATATAATTCTCATTATAAAACCCAACCATTTCTGATATCTTGCATCAGCAGCCTGTGGCAAACTAAGACACATCTGTTCATAGAATCCACTTATGCTCGTTTTATATTTCAGTAAGGATGGTAGTAATGTCTCCAATTTCATTTCTGATTTTCTTTATTTGTATTCCCTCTTTTCTTGTCAGTCTAGCTAAATGTTTGTCAATTTTATTGATCTTTACAAAGAATCAACTTTTTGTTTCATTAATGCTCTATTGTTTTCTTATTTTCTATTTCATTTGTCTCTGCTCTTATCTCTGTTATTCCCTTCATGTTTCTTGCTATTGGCTTAATTTGCTCTTCTTCTTCATATTCTTCCAGTTTTGAGGTTAGCTATCTAATTTGAAGTCTTTCTTCAATTTCAATGTAAACATCTAGAGCTATAAGTTTCCCTCTCAGGATTGCCTTTGCTGCATTCCAAAAGTTTTGTTATGCAGTATTTTCATTTTCATTCACCTCAAGATATTTCCTAATTATGTTTCTGATTTTCTCTTTATCCCGTTGGTTGTTATGGATTACATTGTTTATAATTTCCACATACTTATGAATTTCCCCTTTTTCCATCTATTATTGATTTCTAGCTTCATTCCATTGTTGTCAGAGAATATACATTGTATGATTTCAAAATTTTTTAATTTATTGAGAGATTTTGTGACCCAACTTATAGTATATCATGGAGAATGATCCATGTGCACTTGAGAAAGATATGTACTTTGCTTTATTGGGTGCAGCGTTGCATATATTTCTTATAGGTCTAGTTGGTTGCATTTATCATTCAAGTCCTGTACTTCATTATTGAACTTACTAGATGTTCTATCACTCATTGAGTGTGGTGTATTAAAGTCTCCTATTATTAATGTAGCACTTTCAATTCTTCCCTTCAAATCTGTCAGTTTTTGCTTCATATAGTTTTGGGCACTGCTGTTAGGTCCATATATATTCAGAGTTGTTATAACTTCCTGTTGAATTGTCTCCTTTATCAGTATGTAATGACCATCCGTGTCCTTCATATATGTTTTTGATTTAAAGACTATATTGTCCTATATTAGTATAGTCACCTCAGCTCTCTTTTGGTAACAAATTGCATGGTACAGTTTTTCCATCCTTTCACCCTCAACCTATTTGTATTTTGAATGTAAGATAAGACTCTTAGAGACAGCATATGGTTGAGTCAAGCTTTTTAATACATTTTGAATATATCTTCCATCTGAATGAAGAGTTTATATCATTTTTATTTAAAAGCTGTACTGATAATATAGAACCTTCTTCTGTCATTTTTCTATTTTACCTTTGTAAGTCTTGTACCATTTGTTTTTGTCCCTCACTGTAGCATGTATGGGTTGGCATTTTCCCACAACCTTTTCAGTTCTTTCCCTTCTAGTCACAGAGGCATTTCATTTATTACTTACACAGCAAGCCTTGAGGAATAACTGTGTTCTGATGTCAGTTTGGTGCAAAGCTGTCATTTTTACATGGCTCCCTGCTATACTCTGAACACTCACTTCTATTTAATATTAATTTGCTTTCTTCTGTTGTACCATATGGAGTATCTGTCCATTTCTATTTTGGTATGTTTTTCATTTGTGTTCTTTGTGGTTACTAATGGGTTAAAATTTAACATACTAAATATATTACAATTACCTTCAGCTTGATACCTACTTAACTTCAATAGCAGGCATGTGTACTATAAATAACTGTGTGCCCTTTGTGTTTGGTAGTGTAATTAATAATGTAATTGATATAGGGTTGATTATTTTTTTTTCATGGTTATCCCATTTGTTGATCTCTGAGCTTCTTAGATTTGCATATTCAAAACTTCTTATTAAGTTTGTGAAGTTCTCTGTTATTATTTCCTCACCATTTCCTTCTGAAAATCTCATGGCCTGGCCACAATTCACCTCTCCAGGCTCACCTCCCAGCAACTCATCAGAGCTGTGTTACACTAGAGGTCAGAATATTCTAAACAACATTCTGAGGAGAAACTCTCAAGTTATTAATAAAATTTGATAAAATTTTAAGTTGGTGAAAATGAAGAAATTGGTTTAAACACAGTAATATGCATTGATAATATCCAAAAAAAAGAAACAGAAAATGTAAATTTTGAGTACTGGACTCCTGTTTTTCACTGAAATCCCATTAACATCTCTAAGAATTCAGTTTGGAAAATGCTACTGAAGACATTTGGAACAACTTTTAACAGTCCATAGAATATGCTATACTCCTTTGTTTCTATACCTATGCCTGGGGTGCTATCCATTCATTCATTTACTCCTTTGTTTTTCATTCAAAATCACTCATTGTACATCAACTGTATATTCAAAAACTGGTATAGGTTGGACATTCAGAGGGAACACATGATCTACATGAGCCAAATTAGTGAACATATGATTAAAACAAACAGGCTAATTGTTGTGAATGTGACAGTATAAAGTGGGAGGAACTGAGTTGGGGAACGTCATGAGACAGTACACTTGCCCCCTCATTCTTCTCAGGGCTATCTCTGAGATAGGTGTCAGAGTTTTATTTTAGGTATTTTGAGGCTTAGATGTTAAGCATGTATATTTTTACAGCTGTATTTTCTTCATGTATTGATTCTTTTGCTATTATGAAATTCTCATTTGTCTCTAGTAATATTTCTTGTTGTAAAGTCTATTTTGTCTAATACTAATATAACTACTCCAGTTTTCTAATGGGCACTTTTTGAATGTATGTCTTTTCCCATCATTTTATTTTCACCCTATTCGTGTCTTTGAATCTAAGGTGGGTCTCTTGTAGACAGTACATAGCTAGCCCTTGCAATTTCATCCAGTCTAACGATCTCTAACTTTGGTTGGGCTCTTTAGGCAATTCACATTCAATGGAGTTATTGGCATGCCTGGATTTATATATCCCACATTGCTAGTTGTTTTCTATGTCCCCTCTCTTGTTTATTTTTCTGTTTCTCTTGACTGTCTTCATTTTTTAAGTTATTTTTGGTGTACCATTTAAATTGATTTGTTTACTTATAACTTTTCCTTTAGTTATTGCTTAGGGATTTGAATAGAAAGATTGGAATTTATCTTATTTTATGACAATCTACCTCTGATTAATGCTAACTTAATTCCAGAAATATAGACACTTTGCTCCCATGTACCTCCATTTCTTCCCCCTTTTCTTTAGGCTGTGGTGATATATATTTTTTTATATGTTGCAAAAGCTTCATGTAATGTTACAATTACTGATTTATACAATTTTACATCTCTTAAAGAAATTAAGACAAGAAATGAGAAATACTATACCTCTACAGGCTTTTGTATTAACCCACATTTTTATCATATCTTCATTGTTCCCTGAATTGAGTAAGTTCTTTTCAGTCTGAAGTACTTGCTTTCAGTTTTCTTGTAAGGCATGTATGGTAGATGGAATTATTTGCCAAGTTCTTATTCTTAATCCATATTACTTTGGGTATGAACCTATTTGTAAATAAGACCTTAAGGTGTACTATCAGTTAAGGTGTAGACTCATTTAGAATAGGATTTTCTAAGTCTCTGTTTAGATATTCCCCAAATGAATCAGGGTGATCCTTAATTCTAATTACTGGATCATTTATAAATATGCAAAGTTAATTTGGCAAACATCAGCAAGAAAAAGTCAAAAGCAGAGACCTAGGACATCACCATGTGATGAAGTGCTGCTATCGCCAGAATGACTGACTCCAGAGAAACCATAGCCTTGCTGACATCTTGATTTTGGACTCCTATTTTCTGAAATTGTGAATCAATAATTTTTTGTATTTAAGCCAACAACTTAAATATTTGGTTTTTATCTATCTTGAATGGTCTTTATTTCACTTTCATTTTGATGGATATAGAATTCATGCTTGACAGTGTTTTCCTTATAATGCTTTGACCATGTCATTCCACAGGTTTTTGGACACCATCCCCATTAATTTTATTGATATTCCACTTTAATAATAATGAGTCACTTTTTTCTTTCAAGATTTTCTCCTTGTATTTGATTTTAATTTTCTTTTTGTATCTGAGTTAAACTTTGAATAATGGTATCACATAGGAAGGTGGTAGACAGATTAATTTTACCCAAGTAACCAATCTTTATCAGATCTCCCTATTAAAATAATTACCATTTTGCAGGAAATTTTAGGCATATTGGATAATTTAAAAATATATCTTATGTGGGGACAATAGTAGGGGAAGCTTCTGGTTTGGCAAAATCAGTTTTGAGATTAATTTTCTGGTGCATCTTCACATGGCTGTGGTATGTGGATGATTGTCAATAACTTCTCTGGCAAAGGGAATGCATGTCGGGCTTCTTTCTGAAGAGGATTCTCTCATGAGCTCACAAGTTGGTTTTGTGGCAAAAGGACTTTTCACATGTGCTGCACTTGAAGGGTTTCTCCACTATGTGAATCTTCTGGTGCATATGGAGGTCTGGTATCTGGAAGAAACCTTTGTGACAATTGGCACAAACAAATGGTCTCTCATTCTTGTGCCTTCTCTGGTGGGTGTCTAACTGAGAGGGATACATAAATATCCTGGGACAGTGCTCACAGCTGTATGATTTGGGGGGACTGTGGACTCTTTCTTGGTTTATCCCACACCTGGATGTTCCATCATTGCTTTGGCTGGTAGGGACAGACTTAGTGTTGATTTGATCTGTCCTGAGGAGAAACTATCATTCCACCTCCATAGGGACATCTTGAGAAGATGGTCCTCCTAGGAACCCTTATGGAGATATAGAAGAGTCAGGCTCTGCTCTTCTGCAGTTGTGCAAGTTCTCCCAAGAATCACTCCCATCTCAGGCTTAGGGCTATCATCTTCCTGAATAATAACCAGGGAAGGTACTTGATTGCCTCAACTAGTAATACTGTAATTTACTTGATTGGAATATCCCAGAAATGTTGATATTCATCTTCCTGTCCTGTTTCAAGGGGAATATCCTGGGGACCTTGGAAGGGTGTCTTCATGCTCTCTCCTCTTGGGGTTCCTGCTGGCATTTCTTCCATGAGATGAATGATTTCTCTTAAGGGCATATTCTCAGAGGAGAAGGCTTCCTGTCCCTGTATGTGGACATGCACAAAATCAGGTGACTTCATGCAATCATTGGTCAGATCTTCCATGGGTTTCTCCAGGTTTCTTCCACTTGAATCCCATTTCCTTCTTAAAATGGACCTGTTTTTGCAGTATCCATTCATCAGGAACAGTTCCAGGACCAATTGAGAAATAATTTATTCCTTGCTATGTTTTTCTGGCTGCAACCACAAGTAAAATGCCTTATGGAGTCTTTTGAGTTTCTGCTTTGCAAATGAGCCATTGTTGATTTGATATGATAGTGCCCTGCAACTTAGAGTCCCCCTCTCTCTTCTGGATGTCAGGTCCTTGGATGGGTCTTTGTATTTGATTTTCATACCATGACATGTGATCTCTTTGTATTTATCCTAGCAGGATTTTTTGAACTTCCTGGATATATATATTTTTTATCATTAAATCTGGATAATTTTCTATCTTGATTTCTTCAAATATTTTTCTTCCTTTTTCTCTCCTCTCTTTCTGGGAGTTCTATTACACACAAGTTGATATAATGTGTTGTCTCAGAGGTGTCTGAGTTTCTATTAATGTTCCCTCAGTAATTTTTAGTTGGGTTTTGAAGATTGGATTGTATTTATAAGTTCAAGATTCATTCTATTGCCATCTTGAATCATCTGTTGTGTTCCTCTACAGAATTTTTCATGAATTATTGTTTCACAAACACTAAAATTTCCATTTTAAAAATAATTTTTATCTCCCTCTTGAGAATTTCCATCTGTTGCTTCATTGTAGCCATATTTTCTTTTCATTCATTAAATATGATCTCATTTTTTTCTTGGAACATATTTATAATAGCTGTTTGATGTCTTTGTTTATCAGACTTCTGGAGATAGTTAGGGACCATTCCTACTCACTGCATTTCCCCCTGTGTATGAATCACTTTCTTTTTCTGAAAACTGGTCATTCTGGATGACTTAATATTCTTAGTTTTACTTGTTATGGTGGTTATTGTTGCTATTGCTGTTGATTGTCATTCATATTTTTATTTTATTCTTGTTTGGACTAAATCTATGAATTCTTTCTCCCCTTTAATATAAAACAATGTATGTCTCTACTTGGTATATGTGTATGCATATATATGTATAAACACACATATGTAATAATTTTAAATAGCATATATTATATAATTCTTGCTGGCTTCCTGTGGGTTGCACCTGTTTCTGTGTAGGTTAACTGTCAGCTAAGTGGCCAGAGATTGTGTTCAACATTGGCCCTCTAAGGCTTCAATCCTCTGCTCATAGGTCTACATGGGTAAAGGATTATTGAAAGTTCCCTGCCATTTTCATGTCTGCTTTTACTTTTCCTTTCTGCTGGGCCTTCTCAGTGCTCCTATGTGCATGTGTACAGCCTCAGGATCAGCTAGGAGCTTATAGATTATGGGGACCCTATCTGCCCTCTGTTGCTCCTGCATGGAGCCCCATCTGGGCATGTGCTTTCCCTATACACATCCCTAGGCCCTCCCCAACTTCCTGTTTTTGAGATTGTCACTTCACCTGAGTATGCTGCTAGAATGGGTGTGCCCACTGCTTTGTATATAATGAGCCTTTTTTTTTTACTGTGGGAGAGGTGTTCCTGGTCTTGTTGCCTATCCTGTCTTGGCAGAAGCCACAGACTCCCAATCTTCTTAGAAGCATAAGTGGTACCAAGACTATTGGATGCCTTCAATTTCTTCTCAGAGAGCTCAAATGTTTTTTTTTTTTGTTTGTTTGTTTTTTGGTCAAATTTTACAGCTCAGGGTCATATGTTGGAGAGAAAATGTATGGATCCTTTTATATGACCATAGTATGAAGTCCTGGAGGTTGGCTTTTAATTAAAACTTTGTGGGCCCTTCAGGGGAAGGTAGATGAGTTGGTTCAAGAAATAAGGGGTGAAAGTCTAAATAGTAGCACAAGGTGAGAAGTTGAGTGGTTGGAGAAAAGTAAACTCAAAGCCCACCCTGACTTGTCGGCCACTTTTGGCTACTTATGTCATGGAGCTTAAAATAGATTCTCAAATCAGTAGAAGGCATGGTTTGGACAAGAATGAATATAATTGGAGACCTTCCGGAAAGGTGAAGAACTATAAATGACAGGAATAGAAAGCTGAGGGTAAGATACTATCTAGGACCTTTCATTTAAATGGAGTAACTCCTCCTTCCTTCCCAAGCACTCTGATTTGAGACAGGATGATGAGCTTTCAATGATGAAGAGATGAAGAAATAAGTGGGCTGGGATTCAGACAGAAGAGCAAAGAGTGACTTTATCATAAAGATAAATTGTGACCAAATAGATTGGATTGAGTCTAGGAAAATGAATTTTGTATTTTGTATTTCAAAAGTCTGTATCAAAGAAGAAAACAAAAGAAAAAAGGCTGTATGTCAGGGCAATGTTGACAACTCTTTGAGGGAATATTTTGTGGAATATATGACATGTAAACATGGGACAGTCACCTGTGCCCTGGTGCATAAGCCTGGTACTTAAGCAAATATCCATACATTTTCTTGCCAGAGGTGGAGATTACTGTGCTTACTGGTGGTTTGTGATATAGGTGGTCTGTTTTTTAATTAGGCTCATGTTCATAACAGGGAAGGTGGAAAGAAATGAACCTTAGTTTTTCACCTCTAATATTTGGTGCATTCCCACTTTTCTGAGAAAATGCAAGAGTATTGCTGTGACAGTTGACAAATGTCCTTAGAGATTCAGAGCTGGCAACCCAAACTATTAACCTAATAGTTCCCAGTTACCAGTGAACACACAAGCTGGAATAAACTACCTGTTTCTTATTCTGACATTTCTCTTCACTCAATAAATATGGTAAAGATTTAGGGTACTTGGAATCACAAAATAATTAAATGTTTGGAAAAACTGGAGAAATATTA
>JAQZBX010023439.1:14503-30941 GCA_029593785.1 Cabassous unicinctus | reverse complement strand
AATCTTTAAAAAAAAAAAAAGTCCACAGTTACCAGGCCAGAACGCATAAGTTTCTTCTCCCACCAAAGTCCATTGCCATGTGTGAGCAAGACAGCTGCCGACATTTGCCAGGGTTCAGGCTTCTTGGGTTCCTCTCTTTCCAGGGCTGCATTTCTCTCCGGGCTTAGCTCCTGTTTCCTCCACAAGGTCAGCTGTAGACAGGCGAACGGCTTGCTTCTCTTCGCCTGGGGCCTTCTTTTCAACATCAAAACTGCTTCTCAACAGACTGCTTCAACTCTGTCCTTTGCCTTGCCTTTTATATTCGATTCCCCACCCACCAAGGGGTGGGGCTCAACGTCCTACTGAAGTGGCCCAGTCATTGCCCTAATCATAACTTAATCATGCCCAGATTAACAGATCAGTTTACAAGCATGATCCAATTATATTTTTGGAATTCATAATTAACATCAAACTGCCCAACTGTAACACTATGTAAAGCTGTTTTGGTTTCTGATACTAGAAATGATATTTTAGATTACTGAGGTAGAGGCATTAGGGGTAAAATAGGTTTCAGATTATCCTGAACTGCTCAATGAGGACTAATGCCTGAATTAGGCCTTATTTCCTCATAAATGAGGCACAAGAAAATAAATTTTTGGAAAGACGGACTAAATGTAAAGTCATATCCTTGTTTTACGCAGAAGCCCCCCTTTTTCCTAGTGCTAATAATGTATGGCCCATGGACATAGAAAAAATCAAATGGATATTTTGTGACATGAAAGCTATATTTAAGTGCCCATAAATAAGGTTTTGTTGGGACACAGACATGCTCATTTGTTTACATACTGTCTACGGCTGCTTGTACCATAAAAGCAGCAGTTGAGTACTATGGTTGCCACAGGGACTCTATCAACCACGAAGCCTAAAATATCACCAAAGTATATTGAAACACTTATAAAAGGCCAATGTTCTGGGTGACCATGCATCTCATAATGTTACTTAGTACATTTTTGTCAAACTAACGAGTAATTAATAAGATTGGTCCCTTGTTCCTAACTGGTGGAGTAAATAGGGAAAAACAAGAGGGGCTTCAAGTTCCCAGCTCAAGTACCACATAAATGACCTGAAGGTGAGTGTCTATATGTACCCTCAGAGAAGCCCTTGTCTCCTATAGGTGCAGCACTGAAATATCTGAAAACCAAACTAAGACTGTCAAGGCAAGTGGCTGAATTGTAATACAAAATGAATTCGTAAACTTGCAGTGTGTCTATTGTTAAGTAAGAGCACTGGTTGGGAAGATAAGGGATCCTGCAAATTGGAATGGGGACATATGGGCAAATCCTGATGAAGCTGGGGGACACAGAAACCTTAAGTCTTGCATCAGAACATTTGTTTACTTAGGTCTCAAGCAGAGATTCTGGATTCAGTGTTCTAATTCAAGGGATTTAGAAAGAGCTGTTTCATTGGCTGAAACATGGTCCAATGTGGGCTACACTAAATGAAGTTGAGATGCCTGAACTGCCTTGCTGTACTGTAGAGTAAAATATCCAAAGGCCTAGGGAGACTGGGATAATAGTGTAGATTTACCTACGTAAGTGGAAGAGTGAAGTCTAATTTGAATCACCAACACATAGTCACAGACCAGACTTATGAGTTTACAGACCCAGAACCCCTTGGATGCAGAGGCCAGGTTTGCTCACCAAACTGCAAAAAAATTTATATTAATCTTTCTCCCAGCCTTCCCCAAAGGGAACTACATAAAGCCTTTTACCAGGGAGACTGTGTACTGATAAGAGGAAACAATCAGACTTTGCAGGGATTAATAGACACTGACTCTAAACTGACAATTCCAGGAGACCCAAAATGTCACTGTGGTCTACCAGTCAGAGTAGGAGTCTAGATGACCAACGGAGTTTTGGCTCAAGTCCATCTCACAGTGGGTCCAGTGGATTCCTGGTCCCCTCCTATGGCTATTTTCCCAGTTCCAGGATGCATAATTGGAATAGACATAGCAATTAACAGATTCCCCACATTGGTTCCCTAACCTGTGGTATGAGGGCTATTATGGCAGGAAATAAGTGGAAGCCACTAAAACTGCCTCTACCTAGGAAAATAAAAAACTTAAAATTCCTGTAAAACATTGCCCCAGCCAAGGCTGACCTTGCCATAGCCACTGCTGAGTGCCCAACCTGCCAGCAGTAGAGACCAACACTGAGTCCCTGGCATGACACCATGGTGGCAGGTTGATTACACTATCGTGGAAGGGCTACATATTTTTCCAGTGGATTCTGATTTGCCTTCCCTGCATGCATGGTATACTTCTGCAAATGGACTTTGAAAATGCTTTATTCATTGTTCCACACAGCACTGCTTCTGATCAAGGAACTTGCTTCACAGCAAATAAAAGTATGGCAACGAGCCCATGGTCATGGAATTCACTGACCTCACATTCACTCTGAAGCAGTTGGATTGATAGTTCAGTGGAATGGCCTTTAGGAGACTCAACTATGGTACCAACCAAGTAGCAATACCCTGGCAGGGCTGGAGCGATGTTTTCTAGGAAGCTGTATATTCTCTAACCTAGCAGCCAATATATGGTGCTGATTCTCCTACAGGATTCATGGGTTCAGGGATCAATGAGTAGAAATGGGAGTGGCACCACTATGACTCCAGTATGGCCCTAGAAAATTTTTGCTTCCTGTTCCTGTGACCGTTTGCTCTGTTGGTCTAGAGCTACCAGTTCCAAAGGGAGGCACACCTGGGGTCTCGACTAAGAGACACGATTCCACTGAACTGGAAGGTAAAACAGCCACCTGGCCACTGTGGGCAGCTCCTGCCTCAGAATCAAAAAAGACGGTAGTACAGTACGGGCTGCATGGACTGATCCTGATTACCAAGGGAAAATTGGACTGCTACTACACAATGGAGGTAAAGAAGAGAGATACCTAGAATACAGGAGATCCCTTAGGGCTTCCCTTAGTACCACCACATCCTGTGATTAAACCCAATGGAAAATTACAACTCAATTCAGGCAGGACTTAAATGGCCCAAACCTTCAGGAATGAAGGTCTGGATCACTCCACTTGGCAAAGAATCACAACCAACTGAGGTGCTGGCTAAGGGCAAAGGAAATATGGGACAGGTAATAGAAGGTAGTAACAATTACCAGCTATGACCACAGGACCAGTTGCAGAAACAAGGACTACAATCATAAGTATTTTCTAATTTTGTTATGAATATGCTTGTGTGTGTATATGTATATATTTTTAAGCAATATCATTTTCTTTATCATATAACTAAGATACATTAATATTACATCACAGTATTTAACTTACAGGATATCAAAGAGTGAATGTCACACAGATTTTACATCCTCCTCAGGGGAAAGAGTTGGTGCATTTTCAGTTGTAAGCAGGATAGCTATATAGTGTTAGATGGAAATATGACTTTGTTACTGTCTTTATGTGGAGATTAAGTATAGTTTAAGGAGATGTGTATGGGTGCCAAGTAGACAAGGGAAGAGACTGTAATGGTTAATTTTATTGGTCAATTTGGCTAGGTCATATTATCCAGTTATTTAATCCAGTTATTTAATCAAACCCTAATCTAAATGTTGTCATGAAGGCATTTTGTAGATTTGGTTAACATTTACAATCAGTTGACCTTATTTTTATATGCATATTTTTAAAGATTTATTATTATTTTTAAATTTATTTATCGCCCCCCTTGCTGTTTGTGCTCGCTATGTTCATTTGCTGTATGTTTTTCTGTGCCTGCTTGTCTCCCTTTGTTGCATCATATTGCTACGCCAGCTCACCACACCGCATGGGCTGGCTTGCCTTCACCAGGAGGCCCCAGGAATCGAACCCAGGGCCTCCCATATGGTAAACGGGAGCCCAACCACTTGAACCACATCCACTTCCCTCAGTTGACTTTAAGTACAAGAAATTATCCTTGGCTCTCTCTGCCTAGAGGAGTCTACACAAAATCTCAGTGCGTATTTCCATCCTTCTCTCCCATTTCTCAGCAAGCTCTGTTCTTTTCCCCCATTTCCCAATAAATTCTTTTTACTGGTCTACTCTCTCCCTCTCCTCTCTCCCCTCTCCTCTCTCCCCTCTCTCTCTCTCTCTCTCTCTCACTGGTTCCGTTCTCTGAAGAACCCTGACTGATAATAATGTCCTTACAAAATTATCCCTCTTTCACACAATCTGATATTTACATGCAATTTAAAAAATCATTAATGGCCTGTTTTGTATTTCATAAGTAATAGGATATAGACATTTAAGTGCCATTTTTATTTTTTGAGCCTTAGTGCTCTATTTTGGGGGGAGATATTTGAACTGCAGGTCAAGGATGATAATTACCACAATGATCACCAGCTGCTCAAGGACCACTAATAAAACACAGAATTGTTAACAGAGTAAGGAAACACTTAACATAAATTACGTAAATTAAAGATGGCAAGGGAGATTAAATATCAGATCTTGACTTCACTGTCTTGAAGTCTAAGAAATTGCTATAGCAAACACTGACAGCTTTCAAGATTTATAAGAGATTGTTTCTTGCTTCTAAAAATGTTCTATTTTTCTCCTTAATCTCATGAAACCATAAAAATGAGTTTTTTCTACCAATATTAAATAATCAAATTACTTATGCAAAATTAATCTGCTCTTCAATGAGCAGATGCGTGCTCCATTTAAATGATCTTTAACAGATCCCTGAAGTTGCTATCCTGTCACTATTTAAGTGATGGATATTCAATTGAATTTTTCTGCATAAATAGTTCTGTTCAATCCAGAAATGAAGTAGTATGATGGGACAGACACAGTCAACAGTTCAATAAAAATGCAAATTTTAAAAATTATTAAAATGTACTTAAAAGTAACAAAGTGAATCACACACTTCTTAGGCTTAGAAGTGTTCTCTAATTTTTTTTTTTTTTCTTAAAAAGGAACCACTCTTTCAAGTTTTCTTGTTGTATACCACTATTTTTCAAGCTTCTTTTTCTTTTTCTCTGGCTCATTATTATCCATGTTTGAAAATGAAGCAGGGATGCTTATTCCAGGTATCTAAAATAATGCAAATAGGGAAAAATAAGGCAATTATAAGCATAAATTAAGAAATAAATCTCATCCTCTTTTTCCCCTTCCCTATTGCCACTTTTCATGTTTAAAAGGATGGCGGTGGGGGGGGGGGGGCGGAGTTAATAAAGCTTTTACATTCAAAGGAGTAGTAGTTCAGATATGTAAAAGGCAGACATGGTTTAAAAGGTGAGAAGCCTATCATTTGGGAAGTGTGTTTTTAATGATCCCACAGTCCTTCCCACCACCAATTGGTCACAGCAGATCCTCTGTGACTGACAGATCATCATAGTCCTCCGATGTGTTATGCCAGGACAAAAGGTGTCTTAGGCAGAACACATACAGTTTATTCTATTTTAAACTTTATTTTTAAAGAAGTTTTAGACTACAGAAAAGTTACATAAAAAATATAGGGGACTTCCATATACATTTTCCCCTATTAATAATATCTCATATTAGTGTGGTACATTTGTTAAAATTGATGGATATTGAAACTTTGCTACTTAACCATGGTCTGTAGTTTATATTATGGTTTACACATTGTACAGTACAGTTTATTTTAATCTGTACAAGTGCAATTTCAAAACTTAAATGAAAAAGACTATGCAGGAGATCAGAAAGACCTCTCTAAATTTAGGTACCAAGGACCTCAGAAAATCTCCAGATGTCTGGGATTCTATGGCAGCATAGGAAAATTAATAAGAAAATAGGATTTACTCTGCAAATATTTGGCCTCCATACCACTTTAGAGATTCCCTCTTAACATTAGAAAGAAATAACTTGTGTCCACATCTCTCTTTCACAAAATAGGTACTTCTGTTTGTTCCATCACGGCATGCATACTATAAATTTGGTTTTACCTGTGGTTCTACGAGGGACATTCGGATCTTCTGATGCTGAAGATTAGATGAGTCTAACATGATTTTCACTTTGACTTTATCAAATATATGGAAGACTGTATCTTCTATTTTAAGTGAGGGTATCTAAACAAAGCACATTTTACCATTCTTAATTGCATTTCCTACATTTGAGACTTTGTTCCAATTTTTTACATTTTATCTTTACAGTAATTAGTTCATTTAAAAGTTTAAATTAAAAAAATACTTCAATAGTGATAAGCTTTGAGGTGTTCTTTAAAGTGGTCCCCATATACATTCATTAACCTCAGGATTCTCACCCCATTAGTGAAGTTAATTGTTGATGTAGTAGAGGAGTACAAAGGTACGACAGGCTGAGTTTATTGTTTAAATAGTCTCACAGAGTTGTAGTTTACTAAGGTTAGGGGAGTATGGAATGTCAGATAAAAGACTATTAGGTTTAAAAGAATCCCTTCCTTATAAGCAGCCATTTATTCTTTTACTTTAATTTACCTGTCCACCTAAAGAAAAGTTTAATCCAAGTTTTCCTTAGAGAGGAAAACTTTACATGCTATAAAAGAAATCAAGGACAACTTATGTATGTGGATAGATATGCTGAAGTAAGAAATTATGAGTAAAACTCTAAAGTTAGGTAGCATATTTAAATCTGGATTTTCTGGCATGTGTTTAGAGATTTAAGAGAAATTTTATAGGGCAAAAAACCCACCAAATCAAAAACATTAGAAATACTATACCTCGTCATCGTAAGTAAGCCGTGGCTTTGGTTTGTCCTTTTCTTCAAAAAAGACTGTACCTTCTAAACCATACTTTGGGATTAATACCACAATAGCATTCTTTCTAACAAACAGAATATAGGCTTCTTCACTTATTATTCCTTTGCTTTTGAAAAATAACTGTAAAATAACGTACAATATTATTTTAAATGGTCTTAAAATATTTTGAAATTAAATTAAAAATGAACAAAACTTTGTCTCTCTTAGCAAAATTGGTAGAAAGCAAATACCTGGGTATGAAATGCCACTGATGCGCGTTGGGCATATTGAGCCATTTTGTGCCGGTAATTTAGATTTTTACATAAATCTGCAAGCTTGTGTTTGTCTGTCAACTCTGGATAAGTACAATCTGCTCCAATAGCCACTGCCAGCAACCTATGGACAATGATATCTGCATATCTAGAAGTATGAAGGAGAAATAAGAACCATGATATGTTAGCATCAAAATGCATTAATTAAATTCAAAATTAACTATTTCCTTCCTCCTTTAATTTCATAAAAGTACCTTCTGATAGGTGAAGTGAAATGTGTGTATATTGGGGATGCTAAACCATAGTGATGAAAATCATTATCCATTCCAGAGCAGAAGTAAACTGCTTGCATCATACAGCGAGTGGCTAATATTCTTAACAGAGTGTTTAGATATGGGAAAGCAGGAGATTCAGCCCGGTCCAAAGAGTCAGCCAGTGACTTTGCTGTATCAGTCTTAATTTCCAAATTCTGCAAATAAAAAGGAAAGCATTATATTAAACATTTAAAAATCAGTACCACCAGGTCTTCAAAATACAACCAATAAGATTAACAAATAGTGTTTCTGACCAGATAATCAGTGTTTATGCCTTTCATCTTTAATTTAGAAGAGCTAAAAATAAATTTATAAAAACTAGTAATTTTTCCATGCAACCCTAAAGTTTAAAATTTTTGAAGGTTTTTAAAGGTACTAAAGGATAAACAACTGAAAATGCTAAGTCAAACCTTGAGAAGTGAATTTTAGTAAAGAAATGATAAAAATTGTTGGATGAGTGTAGTTAAAGAAAAAGCAACTAACTATTGGGAGAGAAGTATTAATTACACACTTCTCGAACACTTTTAACTTTTCCTCCTGCCACCAACAAATGTCCATAAATCCTCTGTACACTTCTAAGTGTCATATTTTTTCTCAGTAGCAATAGTTGGCATCCCTTCAAACCTTCATCTAGCTTTCTTCCTACCCAGATGCTCTTGTTGGGTCCTCTATTACCTAATCATCAAATGCTGGAAATTCTTTAGGCTTGTGTGACTAGCCCTCTTCTCACTGCATGTTCTCTCTCCAAGTGAGCTCGTTTATAGGCCAATGACTTTTTATGAGCATGACTTGCTACCTCTAACCCTTTTACTCAATACTCAGTATCTCCCACTAGACTATCCTACATGTACTCAAACTAAGTATGTCTACCTAGTTCCAAAACTATTTCAATAGCCCTTATATTTTAATAAATGGCAAAATGATAAGTCTAGTTAGCAAGCCAGAAACTTGGGAGTCATACTCAATATTTCCATTTCCCTAATCCCTCGTATTCATCAAATCTTGTCAATTACATCTCCTAAAATTCCCTAGTGGGGAGTGGATGTAGATCAGTGGTTGAGCTCCAGCTTCCCAAATATGAGGTCACAGGTTCAATCCCCAGTACCTCCTACAAACAAACAAGCAAAAAACCCCAACTCTCATTGGGGAGCAAATGTAGCTCAGTGGCTGAGTGCCTGCTTCCCATGTATGAGGTCCTGGGTTCAATCCCCAGTATGTCCTTAAAAAACAAAACAAAACAAAAAACACAACCTAGTCTATCCATTTCACTTAATCATCACTATTGCCAAGGTATACTACACATAACGTGCACCTTTCTTACAAGTACAGCTCAATAAATGTTTACAAATGTGTATCAAAATCCAGATCAGGAAATAAATTAAAATCAGTATCCCAGGAAATTTCATGTCTCCTCTCAGACTAAAACAACCCCTCCAACACCAAATACCCCATCAGAGAGAGAGAATCAAAATGTTAACTTCTATCATCTGTTGGACCTGTTCACTTTTTATCAATGGATTCATACAACAAAAAACTTTTTCAAAAAATTTATTGTGGTAACATATATAAACATAAAATTCCCCATGTTAACCATTTTTAAGTGAACAATTCAGTGATATCAAGTACATTCATAATGGTGTCCTACCTTCACCACTATCCATTACCAACACTCTTTCATAACCTCAAACAGAAACTCTGTATCAATTAAGTAATAATTCCCCATTCCTTGGTAACCTTTAATCTACTTTCTGTCTCTATGAATTTGTATATTCTAGATATTTCATGCAGGTGAAACCACACAATATTTTGTCCATTTGCATCTGGCCTTTTTTCACTCAGCATGTTTTAAAGTGTTCATCTGTGTTGTGGCATATTTCAGAACTTCATTCCTTTTCACAGCTGAATAATATTCTGTATGAATATACCACATTTTTTTAAAATCCCTTCACAGGTTGATGGACACTTCGTTTGTTTCCACCTTTTGCCCACTGTGAATAATGCTGCTTTGAACAGTGGTAGACAAGTATCTGTTTGAGACCCTGTTTCCATTTCTTTTGGGCATATACCTACAAGTAGAATTGCTGGGTCATATTGTAATTCTATATTTAACTTTTTGCAAATCTACCCAACTGTTTTCCACATCAGCTGTACCATATTACATCATCCTCACCAACCTTTTTTTCCTCCACTCAATATTGTCTGTGAGATTCATCTAAGTTGTATATAGCAGCAGCTTGTTCCTTTTTCTGGTTATTGCCAATGTATGAAGAACTAATCCACAATTTATCCAATCTACTATGGAATATTTCAGTTGTTTCTAGTTTTTTGGCTATTATGATTAGACCTGCTATGAACAGTCTTATAGAAGTCTTTGGGTAGACATATGCACATACTTCTCTTGAGTATATCCTAAGAGTGGGATTGTTAGGTCATCAAACTTAGCTGCTTTGTCCTAAGGAGTGAGAAGAATCAAAACTACTTAAATGTGCCCTTTGTTCTACCCAGGTCATAGGAAGAAATGAGACAATGAGAGAAAATTCTCCAATTTACAGCCTACTCCTTAGAGGAGAAGAGTGAGAAACTGATTCTGTTCTGATGCATTTGTTAGGCATAGGTCTACCATAAAGATGTGAATCAAAAATCATGGACCAACACCATCCTGTCAGAATGAAGCTAAGATCCAACACTAATCCTTCCAGCTCTCTACTGGCCAGAAAGATGGGGCCTGATCAGGTGACTCAGGGAAAGCTAATGTAAGCCACAAGTCATCCCAAGGGTAAGTATGCCTAAATCAAAGTCTATGAACCAAAGGCAGGTGAAGCAAGGAACTGAGAAATGGTGCCCTTTCTATATTTTTTCTTTTTCCATTAACACAATAGACTTTTCTTAGGTACATGTCATAAAAAGAGCTTAACTGAATTAAGAAACAAAACATATTATTTATAAATCTCTGAAATTAAGCAATTCATAGAAGCCATGATGCAACACCACTATCAAGAACATATGCAAGGCACAGAGATATGGAAGAGGTTTTTATGTCCATGGTTATGCAAATCACTTAATCTGGAACATGTGGCTTTAGCATAGGTGCCCCTAGGAGAGTGGCAAAAGACATTAAAGGATTTTATTAAGCAGATGATTTCAATGTAGGAAGACAGAACTTTAACCAAGTTAGATACTTTTTTTATCAAAAGACCTACTGGCAGAAGGAACTTCCAGGGAAAATGGTGGCAGACTAGGGAGCTCCAGGACTCAGTCCTTCTACCAAAACTACTATTAAAAGGCAGGAATTGTCTGAAAAACTATTTTTAAAACTCCAGAGGCCAGAAGAACCCTGTATTTGTGCATGCTATTAAAGTTAAATTGGTATATAATTGTTGTATATTTAGGATGCTAACTTTTAACCCTATGGTAACCACAAGGAAACCATGAAAAATACATCCAGACAGAAATGAGAAGGCATTCAATATGGT
Organism: Cabassous unicinctus; assembly: GCA_029593785.1. NCBI lineage: Eukaryota > Metazoa > Chordata > Mammalia > Cingulata > Chlamyphoridae > Cabassous > Cabassous unicinctus. The sequence continues at coordinate 20,192 of JAQZBX010023439.1, read as the reverse complement.
ACAACACAAGAAAGCAAATAAATATAATAATTAAAAGTAGGCTTTAATGGAAGTGAGGGACAAAAAAGGTGTAAGACTTACAAAGGCTAATAGCAAAATGGCAGAAGAAAGACCTGTATTATCAGTAGTGACTTTAAATGTAAAATGAATTAAACTCTCTAGTCAAAAGGCACAGATTGGAAGAATGGATAAAAAAGCATGACCCACTCTATGCTGTCCACAAGAGACTCAACTTAAAGTCAAAGATACAAGTAAGTTGTTAGTGAAGGGATGGAAAAATATATACCATGCAAGCAGTAACCAAAAGAGTGCTGGGGTGGCTCTACAAATATTGGATAAAATAGACATTAAGTCAGAAACAGTTACAAGGATGGTCATTAGACACCTGATAAATGGGACAATTCAACAGTAAGATGTAACAATTATAAATATATATATGCACCTAAAAGCAGTGCCCTAAAAATATGAAGTTAAATACTGGCATATTTGAAGGGAGAAATTGATGGTTCTATATTAATATAGGAGACATTAACATACCTCTCTCAATAATGGATAGAGAAGTCAAAAGATATGTAAGGAAGTATAGGACTTGAATGATACACTAAACTATACCTAACAGATATATTTACAACACTGCACCCAGTGAAAACAGCATACACATCATTCTCAAGTGAACGTGGATCATTCTCCAGGATAGACTATAGGTTGGGTCACAATACAAGTCTCAATATATTAAAAAATACTGAATTCATACAACGTATATTCTCCAACCACAATGGAACGAAGCTGGAAATCAGTAACAGAAGAAAGGGAAAAGTCACAAATATGTGGAAATTAAACAACATACTCTTAAACAACCAATGGGTTAAAGAGGAAATCAGAAGTGAAATTAAGAAATATCTCGTGGCAAATGAAAATGAAAATAACAACATACTAAAACTTATGGGATGCAGTGAAGGCAGTACTAAAAGGGAAATTCATAGCTTTAAATGCTTACATTAAAAAAGAAGACAGACTTCAAATCAGAGACCTAGCTTCCATACAGAAAAATTAGAAAAAGAAGAACAAACTAAGCCCAAAGCGAGCAGAAGGAAGATAACAAAGACTGGAGTAGAGATAAATATATATATACATTACGGTTTTTCTTTGAAACTGAACAAATGTACATTAATGTTACAAGATGTTAATGTCAGGCAAAAATACAACCAAAGCAAACTATGGACAGTAGTGTATATAGCAGTATATTAATAAGTTTCCATTAAAGGTTAAAAAAAAAAAAAAAAAAGGAAATATACTAAGAGAAACAAACTAGACAAAAAGTACTATATATTGTTTAACTCCATCTATACAAATATATAAATACAAATAAATTAGAGAGAGGAAACAGAATAGTAGCTTTGTATGGCAGGGGAAGGATAGAGAGATTGAGAAGTGATTATTAAGGAGTAGAGATTTTTTTTCTGTTTTTTGTTTATTATTATTATTATTATTGGAGTAATGAAAATGCTCTAATAATGACTAAAGTAATGAATGCACAACTATGTGATTATACCAAATACCACTAATTGTACATTTTGGATGGATTGTATACTTTATTAATATGTATCAATAAAATTGATTTAAGGAAAAAAATAAGACAGACATCAAATCAGAGACTTAGACAAAGAGCAAACTAAAACCTGAAGTAAGCAGAAGAAAGGAAATAAGGATGCTTTATTAATATGTATCAATAAAATTGATTTGTTAAAAAGGAAAAAAATATATATATATATATATAAAAGATTGAAGCAGAGATAAATGAAATAGAAAACAAAAAAACAAAAGACTGAGAATCAACAAAACCAAAAGTTGGTTCTCTGAAAAGATCAACAAAATTGACAAACCTTTAGCTAGACTGACAAAGAAAAAAAGATAGGATACAAATAATGAAAATCAGAAATGAAAAGGAGGACATTTTTATCGACCCCACTGTAATAAAAAGAACTATAGGGGAGCAGATGTGGCTTGAGTAGTTGAGTGCCTGCTTTCCACATGGGAGGTCCTGAGTTCGGTTCCAGGTGCCTTCTAAAAGCAGAAAAACAAACAAGCAAAACAAAGGAAAAAAACAACTCAGGGGAGCCGATGTGGCTCAGTGGCTGAGCGCCAGCTTCCCACATACAAGGTCCCTGGTTCAATCCCTGGCCCCAGTACCTCAAAAAAAAAAAAAAAAGACTATAAGTAGATACTATGAACAATTGTATGCCTATAAATCAGATAACGTAGATGAAATGCACAAACTCTTAGAAATGCACAAACTACCTATACTGATGAAAGAAGAAACAGGATCTCAACATACCATACTACAAGAGACTGAAAGCAGTTATCAAAAACTTCCCAACAAAGAAAAGCCCAGGACCAGATGGCTTCACAGGGGAAATCTCCCAAACATTTCAAGAAGACTTAACTCTACCCATTGTGTGGGTATGCCGTCAGACCCCACAAACCATGCAGGAAGATGACTACATAACAGGAGTGACACAAGGGAGAGCCAAGACGAGACGCGCCGAAAAACCAGGGACTAAGGTGGCGCAGGCAGTAGGATGCCTCTCTCCCACATCGGATGTTCTGAGGATCAAATCCCAGTGAAGACAGGAGGAGAAGGATGAGAAGAGAGGGCAGGAAACGGACACAGAGTTGCCCAGTGAGTGGACACAAAACCAGCAAAAAGGTGGGGTGGGTAAAAATGGATAAAAGTAAGTAAATAAATAAATCCTTTAAAAAAAATGTATAGGGGGTAAGATACAGACTATAGTTAGTAGTAATACTTTGATGATGCTCTTTCATAATTTAACAAGTGTTTCCCAACAATGCAAAGTATTTGTGGTGTGGTGATGTGTGGGAGGCCTGTATAATATTATGCAGGTTTGTTTTGTAAGTTCACAATGTTTTCTGAACACTTAGTTTATGTATGTTCATGTATGAATGATATACTTCAATAAATTGTTTAAAAAAAAAAAAAAAGAGTTAACTCTAATTCTGCTCAAACTCTTCCAAAAAACTGAAGAGGAGGGAATACTCCCTAACTCCTTCTATGAAGCCATCATCACCCTCATATCAAAACCTGATAAAGATAGCACAAGATAAGAAAACTATACACCATTACTGCTTAAGCATATAGATGCAAAAATCCTCAACAAAATTCTAGCAAACCGAATCCAACAGCATATTAAAGAATTATACACCACTATCAAGTGGATTTATCCCTGGTATGCAAGGTTGGTTCAACATAAGAAAATAAATTAATGTGATGTACCACATTAACAGAATGAAGGAAAAAACCCACATGATCATCTTAATCGATGCTGAAAAGACATTTGACAAAACACAGCACCCTTTCTTGATAAAAACACTTAGAACACTAGGAACAGAAAGAAAATTCCTAAACATGATAAAGGGTATATATGAAAAGCCCACAGCTGACATTGTACTTAAAAGACTGAAAGCTTTCCCCATAAGGTGTTAAGACTGTATATATGGTAACAGAATAAAAATTTTTAAAAATCCATAGAACTATACTATACAAACAGTGAACCCTAAGTGGATAAATCACAACACAAATACAGATACTTTTTCAAACTGTTGGAACTTACCTTGGACTTGGCTGCTTTAACAAGAATTTCATAATTTGATGGAGGAGGAGCAGGATGTTTTCGAAGCAGAGCATGTTCAGAAAATTCTTCGTGAATTTTTTTGGCAACAGAGATATTAGCAAGTAACATAAATTCTTCCACCATGGAATTTGTTTCTCTATTAATGGAAAAGCATTAAATAAGGAAAGAGTATCTGTGACTTTTGTATTTCATTATCTATTTACATGTTATGTTTTCTACCAACAAGATAATGGAAGCATTTTCTATGCAACCAATCGTGTGTGTGTGTGTACCCAAGTATATTTCTAATGACTTAAGGCTCTTTCATTTCTTAGCTACTACGCCAATCATTCCTATTGCATTTACTGAATAAGTAAATCTCATGCTGGAGGAGACATTACAATTTGCACTCAAGAAAAATATAAGCTTTACTAAATCTAGTAATATGTATCATCTACCAACATAAGCATTTTTGCCTCCTTTTACTGGATCAAATCCAAACAGATATTTAACTATAAATCCACAAAAAGTAAAGTTTACTAAGGAGAATTAAAAGCCATTTATGTCAAAGATTGGCTTAAAAATTTAAATTTTATTAATGAAAAAATGATATTTACAATAGCTAATCTGGATGCTTATTGTGGGCCAGACATTGTGAAGTTTATATGTATGTGTATATGGGTGTGTGTGTGTGTGTGTGTGTGTGTGTATGGGTAGATACACACACACATATATATAAAATGAAGAATAATACTATACAGTAGCCCTGTATTGAGGATGAGTGACATTACTCTCTCACCTAAGGTCAGAGTTATTTGAGGATCAGGATCCAAGGCTAAGCAGTCTGACTTTAAATCTCTTAACCAAACTGATACTGCTTTTCATACTATATATGGTTATTCTATTTAAAGTTTAGTTCAGTAAAATCTGCCTTCTGTTCAGTGTTTTCTTTCTCTCAAGTCATTGAATATGGATTATTAATCCTTCATTCATGTTTCCACTTTTAATACTAGAATTCTGTAACATTTTGACAAGGTTCCTAAAGCATGTTAGTTTTTTAAATATTAGGAAGAGCTTCATTCGTATCTTTAAAAGTACAGGGATAATCTCTTAGGAATGTGGCTTTTCTTCCTCTTGGTAAGAAGAAATGGGCAATGTTCTATCTGGCAAAGCAAGAGTCAACATTCGCTCCCCCCCCCGCCCAAAAAGTTCCAAACATTGGGCTCATTGCTTGTATTAATATTAGATAAAGTTTCTCCTATTTTTTATTTTGCTCTAAATATCTAACACATACCTAAGTAATAGATCTGAGGTCACTCCCTCAGGTTTTTAACCCTTAGTCATCTACTAGAAAAGTGAAAATGCATGTTTAATTTCAGAATTTATATAAAAAAAAAATGAACCCTCAAATCTGATTTAATAAAAAAATATACTTGCTTTCTAAATCTTAACTAAACCAATTAAAAAAAATAACAGTAACAGCAAATGTCTGCATACTCTTCCCAACATCCTCTGAGGAAAGTACCATTATCAATCATATTTTACAGATGAATAAACTGAAGCATAGAGAGATCAAATAATGTATTCAGAATTCTATAGATTGTAAGTGGCAGAAGTGGGATCTACAACTAGGCAATCTGACTTCAAACCATGGTCTAGATCACTATTGTCTCCTACCATGGTATATCCTATACTTAGAAAATTAATCAGGGGAAGTGGATGTGGCTCAAGCTATTGGGCTCCCGTCTACCATATGGGAGGTCCAGAGTTCGATTCCTGGGGCCTCATGGTGAAAAGCAAGCTGGCCCGTGTGGCAAGCTGGCCCGAGCGAAGAGCTGGCCCGCGTGGAGAGCTGATGCGGCAAAATGACGCAACACAAAGAGACACAGAAAGGAAACAATAATAGATGCAGCAGAACAGGGAGCTGAGGTGGCGCAAGAGATTGAGCAGCCTATCTCCACTCTGGAAGATCCTGGGATCTGTTCCCGGTGCCTCCTGAGGAAAAGAAAAGCAGGCACAGAAGAGCAGACAGAGCGCACAAAACAATTGGGGGGGGGGGG
>JAQZBX010023439.1:0-14403 GCA_029593785.1 Cabassous unicinctus | reverse complement strand
CAAGAAAATCTACAGAAATCATAACCCTACAAGAAAGACATTCTTTGGATATAAACAGGTTTTGTTTATTACCATACATTAAAGATCAAAATCTTATCTACTGCACATCAAAAAAAGTATGTACCTAAGTTCCTTGGTTTGGAGATCTATGGGATCGTGAGTTTCACTGTCCATGTGGAATCGAACTTCTGGGGAAGAAAGAGTCAAAGCCCTAAATAAAATTTAAAGAGTTAATCAAGTACATCAATAACAAAGACAGAATTCTGGAAATTATTCTTTTAAAACAGTAAATGACTATAGCAAGTATGTAACAGTTGTTCTTCTGAAGACTTTATGACTACCTGTTATGTTTTATATTCTATTTTTGTGAATGTTAATATTTTACAGATCTCAAGTGCATTTAACAAGAGCACAACAGTAACACACACAAAAAATCAAGTCGTCGTGCTTCCGAGGGTTTGAATACCTTCTGCACCCAAACTATGAGTTTTTATTGGTCTATTTGAGTTTGTAATCACTTTTGAAAATAAAGGTGACGGGCAGTATTTTACATTTTCTAAAGAAAACAATGTACTAGGGTGGGGAGAGGATGGGGAGAGGCAAAAGGAGAGCTGCCATGAGTCAATCGATAATATCAGAAAGATCCATAGTTCAAAAGCACCTTTCACACAGATTCAACCAATAGAGTATACCGACACCTACTATCACTAATATATAACAAATACTGATGACTACTAATATTTGAGGTTTATGTGTCAGATAATATACTATGCTAAGTGCTTGATTTATTTAATGAGTTGTCAAATTCTCCTTTAAAAAGCAAATTCCCCCACAGCAAGTAAATCTAATGTTTTTTACTACTTTCATCAGGTCAACTCCAAACCAACGGAAAACTAGGAATTTTAATGACATTGGGTAACCACAGGCAATCATAGAGTAAGAAAGAAAAAGGAGGGAAAAAAATGAGATGAAATGAGGCAAATTAACTGATATTCTGAGTCCTTTTCTTCCTCAACTCCACATCTTTACAAAAAAGGCTGGGGAAGGAATAATGGCAAGGGACTCTCAACAAATATCCTCATGCTATGCAATCATTTAAACAAAGTTCTACATAAGACCCAAGATGTTTTTTTAATGCATCTTCACCTAAAATACTGATCACATTTCAACCTTTTTTCTTCCTACAACACTTAAATTGTTATGTTCATGCATGAGTACTAACCCTTTAAAAAGGCAAAAAATATATTTTCTATTGATCATTTTCCCTATTGTCCCTAAAACTGAGAAGATTCAAGGATATGTTTTATTGATGACATACTACTCAGAATTAATTAAAAATAAAGACTACTTTCAAAGTTAAAAAAATCTCTTTCCTGCCCTAATTTTGAGAAGCTATATTACAAAAGTAAATTTACATCTCTTAGTTTATACTGCCAAAATAAATACAACTTCAAAATGTGTTTTATTCCCTTTGCTTTTAAAACAAACTTTCTAAAAAATATCTTTACATACTTTTTTTCTAATGACTGACATACTGTAAATGCTCAATAAAAATATTTGTTGAATAATGTCATTTTATGTGTCACAAATATATTTGTCTCTTTTCTTACAACCTAAGGAGAAACAGGATTTAATTATTTCTCAGCACTGTTAAGAAGAAAAGAGATCTACAAATTCTGAATAGTTTAGCAACAAAGAATTTGTACATTTAAAAAAAAAATCCAATTATGTTCCTCTTATTTTCATCTGAATGAACTTTCAGTTCCTCTTATTTACATCTGAATGACTTGAAGAACAGTTTTGTTCTCACCTTGATAACTTTCATTGGGTTTTACTGCATACAAATCTATCTCACACAGTTTCAAGTTTCATATTTAGGATCATATGAAAAATTTCCAGAAAAACGGGGAGACAGTAGAAAAAGTAGAGATAGGTGTGGCTCAGTGTAACTTTCTAGAGTATCAATGTCCAATAGAACTTTCTGTGGTCATGTGACTGTTCTAGATCTCTGCTGCCCAATAAGCTCGTCACTAGCCACGTGTAGCTTTTGAGTAGCTAGTGCGACTAAGCAACTGAATTTTAAATTTTAATTAATTAGCCACATGTTATGAAACAGTACAGCCCTAGAGTCTGTGCTCCAACCAACGAAAACACTTAGTAACTGCTTGTGACCCTACCCTGTATGGGCATGGGAGCACCAGAAACAGATATCAACATCAGAAACATTCATGTACTTGGCTTCCTCGGTTTACTTTTTTTTTTTTTGGCAGTACCGTGGATTGAACCCAGGACCTCGTACATGTCAAACGCTGTGCTCAACCACTGAGCTACACCTACTCCACTCCTCTGTTTTTGATGATGTTTTTCAAGAACCAAATTTATATTAGTTTACTTCAGTAAGTTTGGGTTAGTACTTAAACCTTTTGTTGTTAAATAGACAAGTTCCATGATATAACAGTTAAGATCAAATCTACCACTAACTATCAGATCTTTGGAAAGATTGCTTCTTCTATGTAACTTTCAGTTGCTTAAAAAATGAAAAGTTTGGATTAAACTCTCAATTCCTTTCCAATTCTTAAGCACAAGGAAGACTTCATTGATTTTATTTAAACATCTGAAAACCAGTGACCTGGAAATGAATTTCTAATTAAAATTTGAAATAATTTACAATCATCTTAATGAATTCTTGCCTTCCTGGAATGTCTTCAAGATATTTAACTCATTTCGTTTTTAGCACAAATTACAAGACAAAACTCCTGAACAAGCATCAGTCAGATCAAGTTGCTAATACTAAAATCTATTTAGCTTATTAAATAATTTGTCATTTTAAAGAGTCCACAAGTTATCTTAGTGCAAGATACATGAATTAAATCACATCTTAATAGATATTTTTGAAATGTACCCTTTTTCGATTCTTCGTTTTTTCAGAATTTTAGCTAGTTTATTTAGCCCACGGAGACTAGTGGTAATATCATCATTCATAGTTGCTGAATCAATTTTCATCTGAGCTTCTGCATATGTAAGAGAAGCCTAAAAAAAAAAACAAAAAAAAAAACCCTGTATGTTAATATAATACATAAAAATGATAAAACTGGTTTAGTGTGTCCTCAAACCTCCATTACATAAAAGCCATGATTTCAGAAAGCCAAAAATTGATAACAAGCTAGAAACTCAGAGCTATAAGATTTATACATTACACCTATCAAGTTTGGTCCATTAACTCTTATCTGAGGCATTACACAACACAAACAAACTTATGTTAAAAGTAAAATGGCAGTTTTGTTAGTAAATTGCTTAAATTTAATTACTTTCGTATTTCAATTAATGTATACTTAGATAATGCTAAAATAAAATACAAAGGCAGGAAGCAAGTGTGGCTCAACCAGTTGTACTCCTGCCTCCCACAAGGGAGGCCCTGGGTTTGGTTCCTGGTGCCTCCTGAAAAAACAAAACAAACAACAAGCAAAACAAATGAAAACAACAACAACAACAACAAAAAAAAAACAATTCAGGGAAGCCAATGTGGCTCAGTGGTTGAGTGCCGGCTTCCCACAAACGAGGTCCCGGGTTTAATCCCTGGCCCTCAGTATCAAAAAATAAAATAAAAAATACAATACAGTACAATACAAAGGCAGGTTAGATATATTCTCTGATAACAACTGCAAAGTGAAATCCTTTCCAGAAGATCAGCACTTGCCTATGTACCAGCAAACAATTAATGTAGTAGTGTAGACACTTCACAAGGAATCTATTAAATATCCAAAATTAACTATCTAAACATGGAAAAATGGTAGTAAAGATTTAAAAGTAATCTCTGACAAACAACCCAAATAAACCATTAACTGGCTTATTTCTTTTTCCTTCTAATGGAAAACCACTCTTTTTAAACTTATTTATATTCCTGGGAGTCAAATAATATATAAAGGTTAAGGGGTTTCCTTCTAAAAATGTTTTATGCTATGGTCACTAAATTTTTTTCATGTAATTCTGTTACACTGACCACCTCTGAGAGATTAACTCTTTCTATTTAAAAACACAAATTTTGGAAGGCTTAAATCATTCACATATCACTAGCTGTCTGTCCAAAAAAGGAGTTCTTAACAAGGGGTTCATGAGCTTGAATTGAAATTCAAAAAAACATTATTCTTGTGGGGACATGTTGGTGTGGGTGTAATATATTTAATTAAATAATACATAGTATAGTGTGGACTTAGTAAGGGGTTCATGGTTTTCACCTGACTGGCAAAGGGGTCTGTGGAACAAAAAAGATTAAGAACCTCTGGTCTAAAACAACTTTCTTTCCAACTATAAATTACTAAAAATAAATAAATAAATAAATAAATAACATTTAAAGGGAAAGAAAAAGTAGGTAAGTTGGAAAAATGAATTATTTGAAAAAAGGGGTTTAGCAAAAACTTGGAGGAAGACTTAGGGCAAAATGAAAGAGAACATTAAAGGAATTTGGGGAGAAGTATAAAAAAAAAGGAAAAGGATGAGAAAGACAAATTGGCTCCAGCCTGTCTGAACACAGATCTCAGGCAAGTTCTACTGGGATCTAACCATAATTTATAATGCTGTTTCTATAAGTAAACATAAGGACTAAGAAGATGGGGTATATCCTAACTTTTAAAACACTAACCATTTGTAAGTTAAGACAACTTCAATTACTGTGGTTCCTGAGTTAGGGCCTGAAGTCATCTGTATGGTTGTCTCAACTACACAGGCTTTGTAAAGTTTCTGAATACAAGATGACTGCCAACCAAACTAATTTTTGAACAATATCAAGAATTAAGCAGATACCTGAAAAAAGCAGATTTTGCAGCAATACTGGGCAAAAATTTAACTTAAGTCTAACTTTTTCAAAGCACCTAGAACACTGTTGAAAATACTAAAGATTTTAGCCATTGAAGATTAACTGTGAAACTAACCTTTGAATTAATGGCACTTTTTGTAAACCTTGTTTTTAAGATCTCAGCATTGTGATTCATTTCCCAAATACACGAAAATGCCAGCCTATGAGGGGATGGGGGAGATAGATAGTATTTGTTAATGGTAATCAGTTAAAGTACTAAATATAATGTTTTTATTTTTAAAAAACATGCAAAATTACCTATCCACGTTACATCTTAAGGAACACAAGTTGGAGCTAAGCAACTCTGGAACCATATCGATCCTCTGTAACAGACAAAAAGAGAGCTGCAGATTACTTAACTATAAACATAACTTTTATTTGAAGTTCTAGTCTCAAAAAGCATTAATTTAACAAGAAAAAAGGAGTGTTTTGATATTGTAAACAGGAAAACAAAGAAAAATGTCTAACAAGTCTGTTTCTAGTAAAGAACTTCTATAAAACTGTCCTGGAGGGGAAGCAATGAAAGAAAACTAGACATTATGTCAATGGGTATACATTTTAGTCCTGTACTAACTACCTAGCTTCCTTTTGAAAGTCTGAAATCTGTTTTATAGAAGTTTTACCAGATAATTGCCATAAGTTCTACTAGACTAGATCAATGATTGGAACTTTTTCCAATGTTTAGCACAAACTAATAGTGTTTTACAAATATTGTTTAAATAGATAATTAAAAAAATATATATTTTATTAGCAAAGTTGTGAACTTATAAAACAATCATGTCCATGTGTGGAATTCCCATTCAACATCCCTCCACCAACACACTACGTAGTTGTGGAACATTTGTTACAGATGATGCGATATTATCACCAGACTATTACCACTAAGGAAGAGACAATTTTTACGGAAAAGAGCTACATAGAAGAACTCTGACGACTAATCCATAACAGAGTAAACTCAACTTTCCCCTCTACTTTCACAATTTTTCTTTTTAAATTTATAGAGACCCTGCTTAAAGATTAATATAGTTACCTATGACAAAATAGACTCTTTACATAAACATTATAAACAAGAGAAAATAAATTTTAGTTATCCATAGTTAATAAGAGGTTGCTATACAACAATTTATATCAATTACATCTACTTGTTACTTTGGCTGCTCAATGATAAAAAAACATTGCAATATTTTAACTGATTTAAAGCCACTTTATTCTACATATTCCCTTCAGCTAAATCATGTGCTATCCCAATCTGTGATTGTTCAAAGTAGAATAAGAGCCCATGATTGTTACAAACTAACAATGCACAATTAACATAATAGTTATCCACCAAGTTTCACTAAATTCTTAGGCTATCCTTTACTCAGGAAACACCTCACATGGTTGTATTAAGAATAAAATGGACAAAAAAAATAAAAATAAAATGGTTAAGAGCATGTATCAAAATTCCACTTTAAATCTGACTCATTATTTACCTTTTCACAAAGATACACAGTTGTTCCTCTTCTGGCTGATTCTTGATCCAAAGCATTTCCTGGCCTAATGAAATGGCTAACATCAGCAATATGAACACCAACCTTAAAAGAAAAAAGTAAAAGATGCCAGGATGCTTGATTGGGCAAATGTACTAAGAAGAAATTTAGCTAAATTAGTCACATCTACCATTTCAACCTTGGACATGTCAGCTTCTGTATCTCTAACTAACTATACCTGCAATGAGTGATTCTCAAACAGAAATTCTACGCTGGTTCCAAATAAAATGAACTAAAAAATAAAAGAGATTTAGATAATATAGTTGTTACTATATGAATACCTCCAAATTTCCATTTTTGAGTTCTCTACAATGTAGAGCATCATCTATATCAGTACATCCTGGTGGGTCCACACTACAAATACACAGGTGCCTCAGGTCTTCTCGGTTTTTCATGTCCTAGAAAACGGCACATTTATAAAGAAATAAACAATTATTTTGATAGTACTACTATAACCGAGTTCTTGTGAAAGCAACAACATCTATATAAAAACAACCTTGCTTTATTTCCTTAATGATAATCAGGCATTTTAAGTATTGGTGGTTTACTCACCTTTGAAAAAATTTAACAAATACTAGTGTCCCCTCCCTAGAAAAATTTATCTTTCAGTAAAGAAGCAGATGGTTTCTGCAATATTCATGAGTGCTATACTTAACTAAATGCAGGGGGGCAAGGAATACTGAGATTTCTACATTTTTAAAAGTATGTATAGAAATTAAACAAAACTAGCTCATATATAATAATTTATAAAGTCACTAACAATTCTTTTCAACTTACCTTTTCAGTAATGCTCCAGGGCATCTTTGGCAGAAAGCTAAGAACAGCTTGAGAAAAAGGCTGATGGGGAACATCATGCTCTAGTAACAAAACTTCTGTTTCAGTCTCTTTCTCTCCAGCATCTCCTAAATTTTTCACAAAGTGTCCCTAAAATCAAAAAGTATTATTAGAAAGGCATATTTTACAGCAATTTTTTGGTAATTTATATTTCATCAAATTAAATTCTTGAGCTTTTACATATCACCTTAATATTTCTAAATGTTCCATACTTTCTTTTTAAAAATGACCCCTTGGTAAGTTAAAACTGAAAATGACAAGAACTCTCAAGTAACCTATGATGGAGATTTCACCAGGGTCCAGTTCTTGAATCACAAAGCGTCTGTTTATTTCCTACTATTTTTCAAGTTTAAAATGATGTGCTTCAAATACAACAGCTTTAAAATGTGTTTATTAGAATATATTTAGGTCCATAAACCTTTTTCATGTTATGACCAATAAAAGACATTTGATGGAAACTTGAGTAAAAGTAACTATATGACTTATATTGGAATTTCATAAAATTGACTTTCAAATTGGATACACTACTTAATAGGTAGCTTTCTGAAAAATCCCTAAATTTCAGTAGATTCTATACAAAAGTAGATTTTATTTTCACTAAAAGAAGCAATGTTATTCCAAGTCTTTAATTAAATATCCTAGAATGAAACTTAAAATTCAAGTTTACATTTGGGTATCTGGAGTTCCTGGGCCAACCATCAATAGCAACAATAATTCTTCGTCCTTCTAATGTGGAAGACTGTCTGGTTTCTATCCGAATTCGAGGAATTCTCTTATCAGCAGGTGTGAAGAGATGTCTTCTTGACTAGAGAAAATTAGGAAGAAAGTTTACATGCAAACACAAATCTAGAATGGGGACAGAAGGATAGTTATAAGTTTTATTACATGTTCTATTATATATACTCACCTCCTTAATATCAGACTTGGAAAGCATGCCACAATATGGTCGCCAATTCCTTTTTATTATTCCTACTACTCTACCAGTAGGTTTTAACATTTTTTCATTTACAGCAGTCTTGAGCTGAGATTAAAAAAATAAAAATCTTTGATATGTTTTCCTATAATTATGAGGCAATTTCTCTCTAAAATTAGAATGTCTATGTGTACTAATATATTAAGCTATTAAATTGTGACATAAAACTAAAGAATCTCGATGCTTCAAAATTCTAAGCAAAATTTGACACCATTCTAAATAGTTACACGATAATAAAGCACTACAAAAGTATACATTCAAAAAAAAAATTGAAAAAAAAAAAAACAACAAATGTAACTGAATAAAGATGTTTAGGTCTTTACTGACTGGGGATTTACTGACTAAAACATAGGTCTGGGAGTTAACTAGTGTTAACTGGAACTAGTGTTTTAGAACTAGTTTGTACTAATTAGACATGTGGCCATAGGTGACTAGTTTCCACTTAGTTTTTATTAATTAAAGATGGATCTTTAAAGATTCTTCTTTATTCAAAATAAAATCCCAAATAAACAGTGTTTATTACTAGAAATATCAGAAGGATCTTGTAATTACATTTCACCTCTAACACTCTGCTATGGCCTGGACTCTCCAAAGATAATGTTATACGAAGACTTCAGAGTACTGAATATAACCTATGGAAAAAGAACTGCCAATGTTCTATGAATTCCAACTATTTGGGTTATTTTTGTAATTATAAAATTGGGAAATAAAGTCATATCAGGTAGACTCTAGCTCTTAAGAAATAACTGAAAGCATTCTCTTCATAATAAATATTATGGCAATAAGGATGGAATTAGAAAACACTCTCAATTATAAGGTCCCAGAAGTACATCTGTTATATTAAGAGAATTTTAACATTACATAAAAGCATTTCTGAAAATTTCAAATTTGTAATTACTTAGCCCTCACTAATTCAGACCACATACATGAAAGTGATAGATTTCTAATTTCATATTCAAGTTAACAGTCTTTTTGAATTTAAATCCATTTATTTCAGCAAAATAAGACTCTGAAGAGAAACTACTTAAAATGCTTAGAGGGGAAAAAACCAACAATATAGATGATATGTATTAAACCTATAGAACCCTATAATTTTATTCAATAAATCTGAAAGTAACGAAACTTGTTTAACCTTAGCTGACACATTAACTAATAACACAGAGTTACAAAGACAAAAAAATAAAAATAAAACTGCTTGGTTTCATACAATGCATTTTTTCTCCTCATCTTTCTCCACATCATCTTCATCCTGACCTTCGTCATGCAAAACCACAGAAGAGGGTGCTACCCACTGACTCTTGGGGAAAAGCTCCACAGCCACAATATCTTCATGGATAGCTCGGTTTAAATTTTTAAGTCCTTGTAAAATTATCTGTTTAAAAGAGCAAATGGCATGTGCCCAAAATATTTTTAGTGGCAATATAATGAGAAAATGGCAATATAATAATGAGAAAGTTATCTAACGAAAGTTTACATATACTCTGAGTATTTCTATGTATCTATATTTTCCTCCTTTACATGTTTCATTTATATATATAAAATGCATTTATTTCCTTTATATATATAAAAATATAAATATATGTATATATTTATAAATGTATGTGTATTTATATTATGTGTATGTTTGAGTGCATACAAATAAATGTATGTATGTATGTAGTTTCCCTTTACTCCAACCCCTTAAGTGCTCAATATCAGGTAGGAAAAAAAAGTTTCAGAAAACATGGGTTGTGTTCATGACTCCACCAAATCTTACACTAGTACTAAAAGACTTTGGGAAAATTACTTAACCTCTTTAAACCTCAGGGTCCTGATTGGTAAAAAGCAAAAGAAAAGTTTTATAGCCTGGATTGAAGGTGAAATGAAATGTTAAATGCAAAGCAGTTAGAAGAGAACCTGGCAAATTGTGAGTACTCCAAATATAGTAGTTATATGCTTTAAGTATGTGAAGCACTTTGGAGCAATTATATGTTATAAAATGCTATTTATCGTAACTGATGATAATACATAAAATAGAAGCATCCTATTTTTTATTATTTGATTAGACTTTTATTCTCTTAAAAGTGGGTTAATATAAAGTTTTTTTCTTTCATAACCAGTTTTCTAAAACAGTGATTAACTCTACTACTATCTAAGACCGCCCATATGACTGCTTTCAAGCTGATAAAGTAGATATGGCAAACTTAAATTCTCATACAAATTTTTAAACACTTGTTAAACATTTGTTAAAGGAACAAAAAAGTATTATAGTGTATAAAGGAATTTATCTACACACTTGCCTCTTTATTTTCTTCAGTGTCTCCATGAATCCATACTGTAGCTTCTAAGTAATTTTCTCTACTAGCTCTAAATGTTCCTTGAAGGTATGTACCAGATTTTATGCCTTGTTGTAGCTTGCTTAAGGGAAGATGCTCTAAAAATATTATTTTTCCACTTTCTATTTCATTCTGTAAAATAAGCAAACCATAAGATGCAGTTAGTAAATCTTCTGGACACTCAATACACAACTATTATCACTACCAGGCAATTAAAAAAAAACAAACCCTTCACATTATGGTATATACAACTCTCTATGAATTTAAGAGAACAGAGCAGAGTGAGAAAAAAATGCTTTCTATTCTTAGAGCAACTTACACAAATATTTCAATTCCACTACATTTATGTATTCAGCACAGATGTGCCTCACTAACAAACTAATTTCATCCTGAAGTGAACATACAGCTCAGTGAAAATATGTAGCCTCAACTCTCTAAGAAGCACAAGAAAAGTTATTTTTCCTTGACTATTTTAAAAAGCTAAGTATATAGGTTGGGAACTGCTTTAGCTTTACCATAGTACCTGTCATAATTCTTAGAGACCTCAACATGCAAAATTCTGAATACTTGGCTCTTATAATTTCCTTCCTAATTTTCCACAATCATTTTCCAACCTCAAAGAAGATTATTTTATATCTTCTACTTTTTTTTTGCTTAACTCTCCAACTCCCCCATTTTCCCTCCTCATTCTAAATCTCCATAATGAGAATTAGAAGCAATCAGTTGAGAATTATTTTGTGTTCCCATCACAGAATCTAGCCAACCTATTTGCATTTGTACCAAAACCTCAGCTTCATCTCCTGTAACAATAAATGGAATGTCTCCTTCACTTATGTACTATATATCATCTCCTCTTCTCTTTTTGAGAACTGCAATTATTCTCTCTCAGGAATCAAAATTTTCCCTTTTCTACTGTAACAGTAACAATCTCATCATTACATAAACTTATAATATTGTGTATTAAATATATTTATATAAATAAATTTTATTATGGGTTCCCTTTTAGACATTGATCTGATTCTCTGTTCCACTTCATAACAAAACATTCCAAAAATATCTATAATCCCTGTATATCTACTTCACCTCCATTCTCTCATAAATCCACTCCAATCAAGCTTTCATCCTCAGTCAACAGAAACCATTACTGTCAAGTTCCTAATAATATATTATCTTGGCATTTTCAGTAGTCCATTCTCAGTCTTAGCAGAATTGAAAATTTTCATCTTGCCCTCCTCGAGACACACGTTAGCATCCAAATTAATATTTTCCACTCCCAGGTCTATAACCAAAAGAAAACATGTCCATGCAAAAACTTGTATACCAGTGTTCACAGCAGCATTATTTATGATAGCCAAAAAGTGGAAATAACCCAAGTGTCCCATCAACGGGTGAATCTGGATAAAAAAATGTGCTATATATTCATGCAATGGAATATCACTTTGTAATAAAAAGAAATGATGTACTGAAATGTGTTACAGCATGAATGAACTAAGAAAATACTATGCTAGGCAAAGGAATCCCATCACAAAAGACCACTTATTGTATAATTCCATTTACGTGAAAATGTCCAGAATAAGCAATTTTATAGAGATGGAAAGTAGATGAGTGGTTGCTTAGGGGTAGGGGAAGGAGAATTAGGGGGAGACAGGAACCAATTGCTAATTGCTTTCTTTCAGGGGGGCTGAAAATGTCCTAAAATTAAGATTTTGGTGATGGTTGCACAATTATGTGACTATTCTAAAAAACAATGAATTGTATATTTTAAATGGGTAACTTGTATGGCCTGTGAATTACAATTCAATAAAGCTCTTTAAAAAAAAGAAAGTTTTACTAACCCCTGCCCCAAATGATCTCATCCAATCTCCTGGCTTTAGACACCACCCCATACATTGATGACTCCCAAATTTCTATCTCTAGTCCTACCTCCTTCATGAGCTTCAGATTTGTGTATTCAACTACTAATACCACAAAGTCACTAACAGGTATCTCAAACTTTAAATGTCTAAAATCATAATTGCGGTTCTCCTCATAATCCTGCTTCCTCCTTATTCCTGTGTAAATAAATGGCAGTATAGCTCACCTCGTAGCATAGGTAAAAAGTCAAGTGTCAAAAAAATAAAAAATAAAATAAAATAAAAATCAAGGGTCATTTATATTCCCTCATACTCCACATTCAATCCATCAGAGCAAACAAGTCCTAAAAAATCTATTTTCAAAATATACCCAACATTTGACTACTTCTCACAACTTCAACTGCTACTACCCTGGCCCAATGTTGTCTTCTCTCCCTTGAACCACTAAAATATCCTCCTAATTGGAAGATCTTACTTTTAATCCATTCTCCTTATAGTAGTCAAAGGAATCAAATTATTCCCCTGCTCATGGACTAAAACCCAAATTCTTTTTCATGACCTATTATATCCTACATGATTTGGCCTTCCTATGTCTCCAACTTCATTTCTAACATACTCCCCCTTTCTTATTCCACCCAGCCATGCTTCTGTTTCTTAATCTTGTCAAGCTTGTTCCAGTCTCAAGGTATTTGAACTAGCTATTTCATCTGCATGAAATGCTCTCCCCCTAGTTATTGGCAGGGTTTACTAATTTGGGACTCAGCTAAAATCTACCTCTCTCAAAGACAGCTTATTTAGTTAGCACCACTCACATTTTGACTTAGACATTACTTTTACTGGGAAGCATCGACTCCCCAAATCTGGGTTAGGTGCCCTTGCTAAGTAGTCAACGCTGCTACAACTTGTTTTGAAAACAAATTTGTTTCAATAGGAATGATATATTAAAAAACACTAGGTAAACTAGAAAACTGCACCCTGCTGAACCAAGTTGCATAGGATTACACAAAACATACACACACCTCAAACACCTACCAGCTAACACAGATTACTTGTGTTACAGGCCTCGCCCATCCTCATCTGGTGTAACCACTTTGCATCCAACTTCAGATAACCTTCTTTCCACCATTTCATAAAGTTTTTGAGTACTGTGAGTGTTTTGAGTGTTGTGTCCCAACTCCATTTTACCCATAAGCTCTGTGATTTCTATTGTACGATTTTGCATAGTGCAGTTATTTGAAGAACACTTACGTTGTATTATTACAGCAGAAATTACTGTAATTTCATTAAACCCTACACTTAGCTTACCACAGGATTTAATCAAAATAGTGTGTACTGCAAATGTCTGATATATTCTTGTTTCTTTTTCTAGCCCAACACTGTCCGAAACAACTTTCTGCGATGATGGGAATATACTTTCTCTGCTGTCCAATATGGTAGCCACTAAGCATAAGTAGCTACTAAGTATGTGAAAGGTGGACAGTGAGAGTGACAAACTGAATTTTTAATCTGAATTAAATTTAAACAGTTACATACAACTAGTGGCTATATATTGGAGAGGGCAGTTCTATATCTATATTCCAAATATCAAGCTCAGCTTTTATTCTCACTTCCTTTTATCTTTGTAAAGTAGCTGGTTAAAGACAAGCAGGGAAGGGAAAACTGGGATATATATATGTGGTAGGTTGAATTATGTAACCCAATAAACATGTTATTAATCTTAATCCACATCCCTGTGGATATGAATCCACTATAAATAGGACCTTGGGAAGATGTTATTTAAGGTTGGCCAGTTGAAATCAGGGTGGGTCTTAATCTATATTACTAGAGGCCTTAATAAAGAGAACCCAGAAGTCACGGAGCCCGAAAACAGAGGACATCTCCACATGATGGGAGGCAGAGATATAAGTCAAGGAACCCCAAGGATTGTCGACAGTCAGCACTAGAACACTAAAGTCTTTGGGGAGAAAGCAAGCCTTGCTGATATCTTGATTTTGGACTTCTAGCCTCAAAACCATGACCCAATAAATTGCTTGCTGTTTAAGCCAAT
>JAQZBX010023438.1:0-30841 GCA_029593785.1 Cabassous unicinctus | reverse complement strand
AGGTGCCGGGAAGCGAACCCGGGGCCTCTCATATGGTAAATGGGTGCTCTATCCATTGTGCCACACCCGCTTCCTGCCGTGAGGTTGCTGCATCAGCCCACCGCACCGCTCAGGCCAGCGTGCCCTCACAAGGAGGCCTCGGGACGACCCGGGCCTCCCATATGGTAAACGGGGGCTCTATCCACTGAGCCACACCCGCTTCCCCAAAGGCTTCTTTAATTAAATAAGATGCAGCTGTGTGGAAGGTGCTTCATTGTTAGGAGTTAAACTCAGAGGACAGAGATGTAGTAGCTGGGCAGCCTCTCACATTTCCAGTATTTCAATGAACAATAGGTGAATTAGTTTACCTGGTCATGTAGATGAGTTTGTTTTGGAATCAGTCTCCAGAAGAAACTAAGCAAACCATTCTTTTCTGTGAAGAACTCCCAGTGCTTAGATAGCTGACAAATCCAAGGTTAAGGCTTTGGTACAAGCCATAAACTATGAGAGATTTCAAGCCAACATCAACGTGACACATTTTGCATTCAGGCTTGTTCCTTATTCAGTGGACTTCATTTGACTTTGATCTGGGTTAACTTTGAAGTATCCAGGGTTCCCACTTTCCATTAGTTTTCTTTTTTCTTCTTTTTAGCTTAAGTTAAATCAGACTTAAGTTAAATCAGACAGGCGGGCAAAGGAAATATAAGCCTTGAAAGACGTGGAAACAACTAGACACAGTCAGTTATATATTTTCACTACTTTGTTTAATGTAGCACATTGCTATACTTAAAACACTTCACATCAGTGAGTTATTTATTAGATTGTAAATAAAAGTCACATTTTCCACTGTATCTTAGGAGGCACTTTTGAAAACATGTTGTTGGGAACCTGTTGTATGATTCCTGTGAAAGGTTTAGTTAAACGCAAAACTAGAGATCGTGGTTAATGATGTCCTAAAAACTATTACCATGAAATAGTTGTTAACTTAAAGGAAATATTTATATAAGAATTCTAATATTTGAGGTCTTATATATGAAAGGTGGCTCTTTTATGAAGGTTTATATACTACAAGATAAAGTCTACTAGAAATTCATGTCTACATTTGTTTTTATTAAATGATTCAGACTTCAATCTCAAACACTCATTAATTTATAGTTAAACTTTATTAAGATTTATGGAATTATATTTACCATAAAGGCAAGTTCATTAAACGATGTGGTGCATGTACATATGAACACATACATGCATGTGTGTATAAATATATTGTTTTGAACAAAAGTAGATTATAGAGAAATTTTACAGAGAGAAAAATTAACAAAATGAAGAGAGAAAATTTTTTTCTTTTTTGAGGGATTTCTAAATTAATTCCACCTAGGGATCCTTTATCTCTTCTGTGACACCTCACTCACCTATTTTTCTTCTTCTCTCTAAGTCTGCAAGATGGAACTTCCTCCTATTAAAGAAAAGGGCAAATCTGTGTCATACCAGATTGCCAGCAGGAAGTCCTGGAGGTGCTGGATGTTACTATTCCAGTCTTACTCCAAAAAGAATTAAAAAGTATGAGTTACCTTTCAGTCCATTCAGAAAAGGCTAACTTCCTTTGAGGGTAAGTCTGATTCTGTCCAACTAAAACTACAACATGGTTATTAGACATATAATCTGAATAGCGATGTGCACATGATCTGGGTAACACTGAGCTACCCATGGCCTTGACGAGCCACTATGGAGTGGAATAAAAACTTCTTCATATATTTGGAGACAAAAGGTCTCATTCATGCAATAGTTCTTTTGTTTTGTTTGCTTTTGTTTTTTGTTTGTTTTTATTTTTAATGAAGCTTTAGATTATGTAAATGTTGCATCAACAATATAGGGGATTCCCATATGTCCCACCCCTCCCCCTCCCACGCTTTCCCATATAAACAACATAACACATAAGTGTGGTACATTTGTTACAATTGATGAAAACATACTGAAGCATTGCTACTAACCATGGAATATAGTTACATTATAGTTTACTTTCTGCCCCCTACACCCACCCCATCCCTGGCAGCACGATTGTGTAGGTTTTGACACAATGTATAATGGTTTATATCTGTCATTGCAATGTCATGCAGGACAATTTCAATATCCCAAAAATGCCTCCAAATTACACCTATTCTTCCCTCTCCCTCCCCTCAGAATCTCTGGTGGCCACTGTCTTTATATCAATGATAAAAGTTCTTCCATTCATGCATTAGTTCTTTACCTTCCTGTGGACATCTGGAAGCAAGGCAGAAAGAAATTTATTTACTTGTCTGCAACTGAGAAGTATAGGGAAGTAATGTGAAAGAAGAGGAACTTAGAGATATGATGGTGATGTGGATAAAAATGCGAAAGCCTCTATACACATTCCTCTAAATGAAAATTGAATTAGATCTATTGTATAAGCTAAGGCTACTATATCTTTGGAAATATTCTTTGGGGTGACACCCGGGATGGCGTTCATAGGCTAGGGTATCAGAGAAGCACAGGGCAGGCACTGGGGTTTTGGATCTCAACATTCCTGACTAGAATCTTGAGACTTCCACTCACCAGCTGTGTGATATTAGACAAGCTACTTTGATCCTCAATTTCAGTCATTCACATGTAAAATGGAGATAACACAGGCCTTGAAGGGCTGTTGTGAAGATTGAGTATGTCTAAATGTAAAGCACCATACATAATGTTTTGCTCATAAAAAAACATTTAAAGAAACATTTGTTTCCTCCCACAGAGGGTTGTTGTAGGATTAAATGACTTAGTATTTGTAAAATTGCTTTGTAAACCACAAAGCACTAATCAAATATCAGTCACCGTGAATGATATTTTAAACCTGTACTTGATCTGCGTTTAGTTCTTCTTGGAAACCTCTGCCAACAAAATAGAATGCCCAGAATTGATACGGAAATTCTGCTGGATAACCCAAAGTCAGATTTAAATGAGTTACATTTTTGCCCCAAGAGAAATTTTATAATAATTAACAAAATTTAACTATTATTTGGATTAAGAACTATCTTTCTTCCTCTGGACACCAAAATGCCCCAAAGGACTGGGAAGGACAAGAGGGAAACACAGACATTGGAAACTTTTACCACGTGGATAACAATGTAGACTGTTACACCTATTTTTCCCCTCTCCCTTAAGGAAGAAAAAATAAATTTTAAATGTAGTTTATTTTGGAGGACTCATTTTATTAGATACCTTCAATTAGGTAAGTACTACAAAATAGGCCTGGAAAAGGCTGATGATTTGGGGCGGAAGATAGACTTTCGAGGAGCAGGAGGTTATTAACTGAAGCTCCCACATGCTTGTGTTGGAAAAGTTCAAATGGTGCTAATTAAATCATAGGTCCATCCTGTCAAAAGCTGATGCCCTTCAGGGCTGGACCCTGAGAGTTGAGTACCTGGGGAAATATTGTTGCATATCCTTTGGGGAGTACTAAAAATAGAAACTGAATGTGTAAGTCATCAGAGCACAGGATATATTCAGGCCTCTCCTGTGAGCAGGGGAAATTGGAATTGGCTAAATCCAAGTTAGTACTCTGTAGGGATGTTCCATAAAAAATCAGGGCCCTAATGTACAGTGACTTGTTCAAAGTCTTAGAAGATACCTTAGTAGAACAAAGGTGATAAGTCTATCTGGTATGGAATTAACTAGGCCACGAGCTGCAAGAAAAGACACAGCATCAAGACCAAGAAAACTTGTTTCAGAGTCAAACCACCCTGTTTCAGCCCATTACGTTGTGACTTTAGTCAATTTGCTCTAACTATGAGTTTCAATTTCTTCTTCTGAAAGCTGGAGATAATAATAAACACCTTGCAGCACTGGTGTGAGAATTAAATGAGAAAACATATAGGTAAAGCTTTCAGCACCATGCTTAGCACATTATTAGAAGCTATGACTATGAATAATATTACTAATACAATGCTCACAAAAATACTCTATCATGAGGGTAGGGGCCTCCAATGGGGACCTTTTGGGGAAATATGTCAGGAATGCAGGGGCTGTCCTGAAGAATGTCCTGTGTTAATTTTAGCTGAGAGTGAAAAATGACTGCTTATATAACAAGAACCAAACAAAACGGGAGCCTTATTCTAATATGCTCTTTGAATGTCTCTTAATTCATTAGACTAAGTAGAAACAGCTTCCATCCTGGAAGCTGCATCTTTTTGAACTATGGAAATTGTCTTTGTGTCCATAGAACTTAAGGCATACCATTTATTTTTTTATCTCTAAAAAAGCCATCCTTTAAAAGTATACCTTATTACACACCAGTCAGCTGGAGGAACTACATTGAAATACTACATTATAGTAAATATCTGTAAAATACATTCAGGTGTTTGCAACTCTTAAAAGACATGGAGAAAATGGTGTGTCATCTTCAATGGATTACTTTTTCCCCTTGTTTACATATTACTCTGGTGTTGCCTGAGTTTTGCCTTGCGTCTTGCAGTCTGTGCCACATCTATTGTGAAATCTACTTGGAGGGGTGGGAAGATTTCCTATAGGAAGACAAAACAAAACCCCAACTAAAGTGAATGTTTTGAGAGAGGTAGAAGAAAGTAATGGATCTTCTTCCTCGGGAAAATTTTGTTCTGACACTGCCCAGATTGGCACCCCCAATCCCAGAATCATCTTAGGGGGCTCATTGACAAAAAGTCCATGCCTGCCCATAGTCAACATGTATAATTTGTACAAGTGTTTTTTACATGAAAATATTTCTGATGCTTTGTACATAAAATATTGAATATTATTGTATTTAATAATGTACATTTAAAACTAGAAGATAATAGTGATTATAGTTGAATAAAACCAAGTTATCATTAGTTCTTCCAAGAAGAATAAATCCATTGTGGCAAAGTAGAGCTATGGGTAAGAGAAGATTGAAAATAAAGAAAGAGAGGGCAGTCTAGGAGAGAGTGAAACAAGGTTTGTATCAAGGCAGGGGGCTGGAACAGAGAGGGATGTAAAGATGATTAAGGGGTAGAGTATATGTAAGGGGTGAGATAAAGGGGACAGTCTAGGATGGGTCACCCGTGTCTGGTTTGGAAGACTGGGAGGATGGTGGCAGTATACCCTGAGGTGGGGAAAAAACAGGAAGAGAATAGACACGGAGGGAAAGAAAGTGAGCTTGCATTGGACACATTGAATTATCAGATATAACCAATAGCCAAATGGATAAAAAGATCTGTATTTCTTTCCTAGAATAACATTTAAAAGAAAAGGCGACCAAATATCGAGCAATATACATCAAGAACACTTGGTGCCGTAAACAAATACAGCTGAATCATATTGCAGATCTGTCTTTTGTGTGTAAATAAAATTTAAATAGGTGGGATACAATAATTTTGGAAAACATTTTGGTAATAAATATCTAATAATATTTAATATTTTTTTAATATTAATATTTTGACTTACTAATTTTACTTCTAAGTGCCTTTTCTAAGAAATTAATCATATATCTGGACAAAGTACAAAAAGATGTATATACAATATTAAAGGAGCAAAACATTGGCATCAGTCTGAACAACCAATAATAAGGTAGTAAAATAAATCATAAATCATGATACATCTATAGGACAGAATATTAAGCAACCATTAAAAATAGTTATTTGAAGAATCTTTTAAAACGTGAGCATATAAGGAGCAGGTGTAGCTCAGTGCATGAGCACCTGTGTTGCATGTACGATGCCTGGGTTCAATCCCCAGTACCTCCTAAAAATAATGAAAAATATGAAAAAGTGGGTGTACTGATTTTCTATCACTGTACAGCAATTTGCCTCAAAACATATTAGTTTAAAACAACAAACATATACTCTCTCATTCAGTTTTCAGTGTCAGGAATCTGGGAGTGGCTTATCTGGTGGTTCTACCTCAGGGTGCTTTTTTTTTTCCCTTTCATATAATACACTTTATTTTAAAAAGAAGTTTTAGATTACAGAGAAGTTACATCTAAAGTATAGGGGATTCCCATATACCCCGCCCCCTCCCCCTCTCACATTTTCCCCAATTAATAACATCTTACATTAGTGTGGTACATTTGTTACAATTGGTGAACAACTATCAAAGCATTGCTATTAACCAAGGTCTATATTCTACATTATGGTTTATACTTTGCACCATACAGTTTTATAGGTTTTGACAAAACGTGTAATGGCCTGTATCCATTGTTGCAATGCCTTGCTAAACAATTCCAATGCCCTAAAAATGCCGTATATTCCACCTCTTCTTCTCTCCCTCTCTCCTCAAAACATGTGGTAACCACTACCTTTACATCAGTGTTACAAGTTTTTCAGTTACTAGAATAATAATAAGTCTACTTTGGTCCATGATTGCATTCCCCCCTTAGGTCTGAGGATTGTGGGATGTTGGAGCCTGCTCTGCTTCTGATTGAGAGGGGGCTTAGATCTCGTGGGGCAGATGGAAGGAACTGTCTTGCTTGCAGTTGTAGATACTCTTTGAGTTTTGGGATGGGGGTTGGCCATCATCATCGTTCTGTTAGTTGTCTGATGAACTGGAGAGTAGATGTTGGCTGCAACTCTGCTGAGATTCAGGGCTCAACTGGCATATGAACAGACTGATGATTTAAGTCTTTGGGACATATATTTAATGGTATAGTAATAATTATATGTTCAAATAAATGAAGTAGAAGAACTGTGTGTAGGATGAGGGTGCCTCTTGTTTGCAGTCAAGCTGTGGGCAAGGGCTGCAGTCTTCTCAACGCAGGACTGGGGCTGAAGAACTCACTTCCAAGCTCACACGTGTGCTTTTTGGTAGGCTCCCTGGCTGTTGGCTGGTGCTGCCATAGGGCTGCTTACAACATTGCAGCTTGCTTTCCTAAAATGAGAGATCTGAGAGAGAGAAAGAAGGAGAGGAAGAGAGAAAGTCCAATATGAAAGCCACAGTCATTTATAACCTCATCTCAGAAGTGGCATTCTCTTACTTCTGCCATATGTTGATCGCACAGACTAATTCTGGTATTATATGGGAGGGGGACTACTCCAGGACGTGAAAACCAGGAGTCAGGAAGCATTGAGGGCCAACTTGGAGGCTGGTTGCTGGAGTAAGGCAATGCCAATGACAAAATGTGAACTGAACAAAGCAAAGAATATGAAGAAATCTTAATTATTCTCAAAATGCAGAAGAGGATAACAATGGGAGGATACCAAAATATTAATTGTGTTCATCTCTGTGTTGCAGGGCTACAGTTTCTTTTCCTGTTTATAGTCTCTGGTATTTCACACACAAAAAATCTTTACATTGAGCACATGTTTTATTCATGGTATTCTTCATAAATGTTAAAGAAGCTCAGAATATGCATTGGGCTTTTAATATTAATTATCTTTACTTTGTGCATGAAGATGTTCCAGAGAAATTTAAATCCTTTTCTTAAAAACTTATCAAAGTAGTCTACTAATTTAGTACTATTAGTAAAGCTTAGGATCAAAAGATTATACTTTGCTTTCTTTTTCAACAGTTCCATCTATTTCCTAGAGCAAACATTTTGTAGATGTTCAAATATTTTAACTAGGTTCCTAGTTTGATGACCATTAAAATGTTTTTTTTGCTTTTTAGTTTGCCCTTTTTATAAAATAGTACTATGTGTCTAGGCAAGACCATTTCTAAGGTTATTTCTAATTCTAAAATTCATTGATTTTTTAGCAGATATTTATTAAATACTTAATAAATACAAGCCACAGTGCTTTTTAAGTCAACTCTACCACAGTTCATGATTCATGAGGAATTTGAAGGTGTTTTTGGAAAGAAAGGTTGGTGCAAATGTTTATTTTTTACTTGCACCATGAAAGCTAGGCCCTGCCCCAACACACCAGAGGTTGGCATTTGGAGATGTATAAAGTAATATAGAAGTCTTCTGCAGCTTTGACAGAAGTTCTATAGCCTGCTACATGGAATGGGGCATATTTGTGGACTCATTTAGTCTTGGGCAGTGTCTGCAGATGCCCCAACAAAGGTCTTCCCTGGTGTTTTAATGTTTACCAGTATTTCCTTCTGCAGGATGTCCGCTCTGCTTGTCTTCCCGCATGAGAGAGTGCAGATGTTCCTGAAAGCATCGTTGCATGGATTTACTTGAAGCAAGATGCTGAAAGAAGGGGCAAAGCTTGAAGAGGGCTGTCAGGGCTAGAGAGAGGAAGGCAGCTGGGCAGGGTTTTCCAGGCTACTGTAACATAAGCTCTTCCAGCTTCCTTTCTTTTTTATGAGTTTGGATTTTTGCTGTCACATGGGCCAGAGATATTCTAGTACTCTTTCAAATTTTCAAAATCCAAATATCCCCATTGCAATGACACTCTGGATGTTCTGATTGTCCTTCTGAGGTCGTGTCATTGCAATTTAATGTGCTTTAAGTGGTGAGAGTTTTTAAATTAAATTATTAAAACATTTCTCAGGGCTTGAGATACATGTGACCCATGAATAAGAAAGATAGAATCATGGGAAAAAGGAAAAGCTGATTTGACTAAAAGCAAGTAAGATGAATGAGTGATTATAAAATCTGGTCAAAAAAACTTTAGACAAATATCTCCAAGTGTTACCCATATGATAAAGTTATTGCCACTGTGTAAAGAGATTTACCACCACGACTCTAGGAGTGCAAGTGACTACAATGTGAAAATAAAATATTTACATGTTTATCACCTGCTATGTATTGCATTCTTGAGAGTATCTAGGTGTTTTCTTGAAGACAGAAAGCATTGAGTACTGTCCTAGGGAGCTGAGTCCTTACTAGAGTAGGGGAAATGCCTTGAGGGTACTACTGCCAAGAGACCTAATCACAAAGACAAATTTAGGGAAACTATAGATGTGATGATAAATACATTCTAAAAGAAGAGGGTACTATAATCTCCAAATAACATGTAAAGCAATACACAAAAGTAATTCAGATTCTGATCTGTGGGCTAATATAGACCTGTTCCAGTGGAAGCACAGTAGGGCTTTTAGATTTGTCTTTATACCAAACCAAAGGAACCAAAGTGTGCCAAGGATTGCAGAAACTTTTTGGCCATGGTCAAGTCGCAAAGCAGATGAAGAATCCACAAAGGTTAGTCTGAGAAGAGAAAACAAAAACCACTGATCTCATCTTTTTCCAACCCTTTTCCAAATGTTAACAGCTTGCCCCCAAACTTAAAATAAATAAATGAATAATGAGTACAGATAGAATAAAATGGGGAGGTTGGCAGACTTAGAAGTTCAGCTTTCAAACTGTGATTCATATTCCTTAATTTTTGCCTTCTCCCAACCAAATCCTTAAATGTAAAAATATGGCATAAATTACAAAGAAAATGTCCACAGATGTGTGGGTGATTTTATCAATGTCTGTCTTCTTTTTTTGAACAACTGGTTTCTCCCTCCTTAGCCATCATCTTCATCTTTGTGAAGTGAGGCTGGTTCTCTGAGATGGGGAAAAGATTTTGTAAGTTCATAATAGACAGGACCTGAAAGTTACCCAGCTGGAGGAAGAATGCAAAGAGGGAAGAGAGATGCTCTATCACTCACTACCCCAGGACTCTGTGTAAGAGGAGGAATAATCCATATTTAATGAATATTTGCAAAGTGTCATGCCGTAGTAGCAATTTATATGTGTTATCTCATATAAGCCTTTTAACAATTCAATGAGGTAAGTCTCCTCGTTTTGATAATGAAAACTCAGAGGGTCAGATATGTTAATGATTTGTCAAAAATTATATCAGCTATAAGTGACAGATTCCATCTTGGAACCATGTCTTTTTACTCCAGAGCCCATTCTCTTTGCACCCCACCATGCTTCTTTCCTAAACAGCGCAACATGAATTGGCCCATGCAGCCCTAGTAAGTGGAATCAGATACAGGGCTGGTCCTTGGAAGAGTCAGCTTGCTTTCACCAGAGGGTCTTGCTCTTGCTCCAGGTAATAGCTGACCACAACCTAACTTCATTCAGGTCTCTGTTCAGTTATCATCTCTCTAGAGAAATATTTCCTGACTGTCCATTGATAACATATATTCTGTCATTCGTAATCCCCTTACCTCCTTTACTTTTCTTCCTGGCACTTATCCCTCCCTGACACTATACATTTGTGAATTTGCTTAGTTTTTGACTCCCACATTAAAATGTAACTTTCACTATGACAGGGGCTTTTCCTGTCTTGTTCACTGTTGTATCCAGAGAACTTCAATCCACAGAGCTTTAAATGTACACTGGCATAGAAGAGATGTTTTTAAAAACAATTGTTGAGTAAATGAATGAATGAATGTATCCCTATGAATATGTAACTTGAAGTTAAGTAGAGGAGAAAATCATAATCAGCCTCCAGAACTTGATTTTAATCTCTGCCATTTCCTCACGCACTTCCCCTTCCACATCTAACTGAAATATCAAGTCTTATTTTACTCATCACCTTGTCTGAAGCTAACATACACTACCAAATTTGGATGAAAAGAATTGTGGCACAGTTGAGGACATGTCCCCCCAAACCCTTTCCATATAAGGCATTGTCATCCAGAGATGGCTGCCCAGCAATGTCCTAGGGGTCACAGAACCAAGACTGAAGGAGGAAAATAACCCACCACTCATTTCAAATGCGTGAAAAAGAAACTTTAATCAGGTTATGTTACTGCAATTTTTGGGTTTAGTTGTTTGAGCATTTAGTGTTACCCTCATTTCTAAAACAATTAAGTAAAATTTTAGAAGAGGATTTAATGGAAATCTTAAACTCCTTTGGTACAGTTGTGATGCTCTGCACAATTGATCAGGAGGCTGGTTCTGTTACAAGCCTTGAAAAGAAGTATGTTAATGTTTTTATGCTCATGGCTTGCTTTTAGGTTGGACTAGAAGTATCGAGAGTATTTTTTATTTTTCCAATTGTTAATTTGAAGGCTTAGAGTACTCTTAAAGGAGTAATCTCTTGAAATGAATCAATACTACTGTTTTGCCATTCTTGAGGTTGTAGTAGGTCCCTATTTACTTGCTCTAAAGAGGCAAGTGAGAGGCATTTGTTGATGAAGACTTGTGAAGACAATAGGAAATGTCTTGTGAGGCCAAACTGACTCCTCCCTCCATGATGTCAGGTCTCGTGTTTCTAGGGATTAAGAACCCATGCAGGTCTTTCCCTGAAATGGGATTGAGCCTGCTGGACTCAGTGTTTGGGATACCTCACTGAACTCAGTTGTCAGGTTAAATGATGATAATTGTAGATGTTCTGGGCAATTGATTTGGATGTTACTTCTGCCATAAACCTTGAAAAGAAGTATGTTAATTTTTTATAGTCATGGCTCGCCTTCCTGTGAAAGGAGTTTTCACCCATCTTTGTGCAGATTAAATTGGTCCTTTGGGAAATAAAGCATTAATTTGGTAGACGTCCAGTGTTAAGAAGTGGGAGACAGGCAGAAAAAATATATATATACACCATCTCTGCTTCTTCTTGTTATACCCTTCACCACAAGGGTTAATCTCCACTTCTGCTCTGGTTTTAAACAGCAGCCAGTAAGTGCCGGCCTAGCTATTTACACTAATCTAAGTAGAAGAGGTGGTACAATGTTTTCTCTCAGAATTGGACAAAGCACATTTAATGTTGCCTTTTCATTAAATAAAAAAAATGAACAAAGGAAGGAAGGAAACTGGTTAAAGAAGAAATGCACTCGAAGTTCATATATTTGATTTTGTCAGTTAACAAACTCTTCTTTTGCTTTTGTTACTTTGATAATATAGAAGATATATTGCAACTGTTTTTTCATAAGCAAGATTAACTGAAAAGACGAAGATAATTAAATACTTCCTATTAATAAAATATACATATTGAAGTGTGTACTTATGTTAAGTCACACCTTAATGAATTTTTGACAAACTGAACACAATTGTGAAACTAGCACACAGCTCAAAAAATGAACATAAATAACTTCCTGGAAACCCTCTCATACTTCTTTCTAGTCCTGAAATTCACCACTAACCTGACTTCTAACAGCATAGATAAGTTTTCCCTGTTTTTGTAATTTATATAAATGGAAATATATAGTATGTACTTTTGTGTCTGATTTTTTTTGCTGAATATTTTGTTCGCAAGATTTACCATCTTGTTGCATAGAGTTGTAGATCGTTCATTCTCTCTGCTGTCTAAAATTTCATTGAGAAAATAAACCATAATTTATTTATACACTTTTCTGCTGATAGCCATCTGGATAGTATCCAGTCTGGCTTGAGGTAATTATAAATAGTGCTGCTGTGAACATTTCAGTTAAGTTTTGTTTTTTGTTTTTTTGGACTCAAGTATATATTTTTGTGGGGTATATACAATAGAAAAGAATTAATTGATAATGGTAAACAGCTTTCCAAAATGGTTGCACCAATTCACACTACTACCACAGTGTTTAATCATTTGAGTTGCTTCATATCTTTGCCAATACCTGGATTTTTAAAATCTTTATCATTTTAGCCATTCTCATGGGTGGTTAGCGGTATTACATTGTGATTTAGTTTGCATTTCTGTCATGACTAATGAACTTAAGAATATTTTAATATCTTTATTGGCCATTTGAATATCCTCTTTTATGACATGTCTGTTCTAGTATTTTACCCATTTCTCTATTGAATTGTCTGCATTTTTCTTATTGATTTGTAGGAGCTCTTTACATGTTCTAGATAAGACCTTTGTTCTAGATAAGACCTTTTACATGTTCTAGCTCTTTACATGTTCATATATATATATATGAATATCTTTTCTCAGTCTGGGTTTTTTTTTAAACTTTCCTTTTGATGAACAGAAACTCTTAATTTTAATTAGACAAAGTGATAAGGCAAGAACAATAATAGCTTAGACTTTAAAAGGAGGTAATGTGGTTCCATGAATAGAAGATGGGTTGGGATTCCAGAACTGTTGGGCTGTGAATCAAACTCCTCAAACCCACCTAATAACTATTCATAACTTACTCTTTCCAGTCAAAATGTCGGGTAAGCAATATTGCCTCAAAGTGTCATAGCAATAATAAGAATGAATTTTTAAATCTTACTACTATCAAATAATTCCCATCTGAACATTTAAACACCTTGAAAATATTACCAAAGATGAATAGAATAGTAAGGGCACATAGTTTCCTACAGTTTTCATTGTCAAGTTGATACTGCCCGTTAACTCCTTCAGGAAGCCTTCAGTCTTCTGAAAATAATGAAAAATCCATATTCAGTTTTCAACAGCAAAGTGAGGATGGCAATGAAAGGTCCTACCTAAGCTCAAAATGTACCTATAAAAGTCTTCTCAGGCTCTGTGTTGTAAGATTCTATGTGAGTGATATTTTTGTTTATAGAAAATAAGGACATGAGATAGTATTTCTTTAATGTCAAGAATTGTTTTAAATCCAATATATGGTTTAAGTTGAAAAAAAAAACAAAGTGGATTACAGCTCTCTGTGAAATAATGTGAAGTAAATGGACACATTCCTTGACAAATGGAATTAACTATGTGAAATCTTATAAATAAGGTATATTTTTTAAAATATTGGCTCTATCATGATTTGGGATTATTTTCTTCATAAGACAAAATAAATTTTTATCATATAATTGAACATTTTTCAACCTTAAAATGTTGTTTTACAGTAGACCAGTTAGAAGCTAGGATTACAGTCTGTTCAGAGTTTAAGCAGAGGACATGGTTTCTAGAAGGTTTTTCCTTTAGTCTCAATGTCAAGGATCATTCAGCTATTTTATACTTTCACCAGGCCTCCAGGGTCATCTGTGTGCTGCCTTTCTTATTTCCTGGAATATTACTCTAAAGACTGCATATGCCCTTTCTATTTTTCTCATCATAGTTAATTACCAAAAAACTTTTATATACAAAGTTTTACTAGAAACAAATAAACAAAAGGTGCCATAGGCAATACCTGCAGGAATCATAGATGAGTAAAAATGAAAGCTTAAAATGTTGCTCTTTCAACATCACTAGCTATTAGGGAAACACAGATCAAAGTTCAATGAGATATCATTTAACGTCTTACAGAATGGCCACTATTAAAAAACAAAACTACAAGTGCTGGAGAGGATGTGGAGAACCAGGAACCCTCCTTCACTGTTGGTATGGATGTAGAATGGTGCAGTCTCTGTGGAAGACAGTTTGGCAGTTCCTCAGGAAACTAAATATAGAACTTCTGGATGATGCCACAATCCTGCTACTAAGAATATATTCAGAAGAACTGAAAGCAAGGATGTGAACAAATATTTGCACACCAATGTTCATAGCGGCATTATTCACAATTGCCAAAAGATGAAAACATCCTAAGTGACCATCAACCGATGAATGGATAAAAAGATATGTGGTATATACATATGATGGAATATCATTCAGTTGTAAGAAGAAATGAACTTGGGATACATATGACAACATGGATGAACCTTGAGGACATTATGTTGAGTGAAATAAGCCAGATACAAAAGGACAAATGTCATATGGTCTCACTGATATGAACTAAATACGATGAGTAAACTTATGGAGTTAAACTAAGAGTTATAGGTTACTAGGAGACAGAATGTGGGTTGAGTAGGGGGAGATGATGCTGAATTTATGTAGAATGTTTTATAAGGTTGATTGTAAATATGTGGAAATGGATAGAGTTGATGGTAACACATTATAATGAATATAACTAACACTGCTGAGTTATAAAAGTGATTGTGGCTGAAAGGGGTAGTCTAGGAAGGTTGATGTTAATTGAAAGAAAGCTAGAGGGTAATCTAGGGACTGGAAAATGTAGTGATTTTGGTGGTAGATGACGATTGTTATTAACACAAATACAAGAATGTTCCTCTATTACAAGGTGATAAGAATATGGTGATACATGGGAAATATGCAACTAATGTAACTTATGGACTATAGCTAGCAGTAATATCGTAATATTTTTGTAGCAAAGGCAAAGAAGGTATTCTATCAATGCTGAAGGAAAAAAAAAAAGAATATGAGATTCAGTTTCATTAGATGTGATATGATCAAGAATTTTTTTAAAAAAATTTCTTTATTAGCAAGGAGACTTTGGTCAAGTCATTTAACCAATCTGTGCTCACTTATTCACCTTTCTGAATGCTAGAGAAATAATTGAGTTTGTTTTTAGGATTAAATAAGATAAATGTGCCTGGACAGGATTTTTTAAAGTAATACTTCCATAATTTAAGTTGCCTTTTGTCTGTTATTTTATTTTTTGAAGTTGAAATAAAGTGGGTTTTTTTGTTGATGTTTTAAAATCTTACTCTTTCAGACATTAAAGGGTTTAAGAATCCAAAAGTGTTTCTGTCCTTTCCTAAATCAGAAGCGCCTCAAAGATAGAGGCAGTTTTGTTCATCTTTGAGTTTTTCACTGTTTCTAGCATATTGCTGCACATGTAGTAGAGGCACAATTTATTCTTGTGGACTGAGTGAACGTCAACTTTAAATCTTGAAAATGCAGAATGTGGGTAGTAAACAGATGTTGTCCTCTTATGTATTCTTCAAACTTGGAAAATGGCTATTTTAGTAGTAAACTTTTCTCTCTAGATATGTTCTTAAAAAACAAAAAGTGTTAAAAAGAAAGGAAAACAAACTCAAAATGCCATAAATTTTGAAATCCAAAATCTCTTCTCTAGGAATGTGTAAAGAGGTAATTTAAGGACAGCTTAATTTAATTTTGGAGACTAAATTTTCTATACAGGTGATCTTGTTTTGTTTTGAAATGCAAATAGCTTTTAAAGCATACATTGTAAGCAACTGGAAAATTGGTTTTAAACACATATGATATACAAATTTCACAAACACTTAGGATCATGGTGTTATTTCCATGCCTATGGGATTTCATGAACACATCAGATCCCTGTTCGATAGCAGCTATTTATGGTTCATTATGCTTCTTCACAACTGATGTCTTATCAAACACAAAGGCATGTTCTATCTAGTAATATAGTTAGTGATGTTGTATTTTACATGATATTTTACACACAGGTCTTTGAAAAATATGAATTTTTTATTCCTCAGATAATACATATGCTATAGGTGCATATACAACAGTGTTTAATCTCAACTCTCCTTCAAGCAGCCTTATTAAGGTAAACCAATATTTTATACAAAACTGGTTTTTTTTTCATCTGCTCCATTTAGAACACTTGCAGCTCAAACTATTGAATTAATATAATTTTCACTGCCTATTCAGCCCAGTGTAATATTAATTCTGTTTACTTATCCTTAACATACAGTAGAATTAAAACTATAGAGGAAAGTCTCTTTTTCTTATTAGGCTGCTGGGAAAGAAAAAAAAAGAAACACATATTCTGTGATATCTGTTTCTAATTTGTCTTTGGGGAAAGGAATGCCAAATAGCTGCCTTGTTTCCCCCTTCAGACATTCAGAACCTCACCAAACTGCAGTTAAACCAGGATGCACACCCCAGCATATGATTTTTTTTTTCCTCAGGATCATAGTCAATAAATTTGATTAGTTTGTAAAGCATTCCAAGCCACCAGCCCACAAAGCAGGTTGGGCCAATACCTTCACTCACTCCCTCTTCCTTCTAGACCACCAGGGCTCTAGTTTGTATTTTTAAACCTGGGTTAAATTGTGGCATAACCACAAACCATTGTATGCTATTAACAGTGGGGTTCCAATGAATGACTGACAAACAAAATCTTAGCACACGAAGTCTACTTCTCTCAATGGTAAACACATGTTATTAATGAAACGTTTCTAACGGGCTCAGGCAGTTTGAAGTTTGTCTTGATTGACAAGACTGTATTTTGCTATATGGGCTAAGCAAACAAAATAAAGCATTTAAAAATAGTTTATTAGGAGAATATGTGGTGAGTCACGAAGGTATAATTTGCAGATCTGAAATCTTAACTACACCTTCCCTCTGTAAACCTGGATAATACAGTGATATTTCTCCAGGGTTCAAAGACAGCATAGAGTTCCTCTGTCTTCCTTAAGAGGATCTGGATGGTGTTAAACTCAACCTCTGGTCCAGTCTCAAAGAAAGTTAGCTTGATGCAAAAAGGACCTGACACCGGTATTACATGAATCACTGCGGGAGAACCCAGACGAATATCTGTTTTATGTGCAGTTCTAAAGGCTCAGAATCTAGGTCCTCAGAGAGAATTGCTGTTGTTAGGTAGGAAGCTAAATAAAGATCAGATGTGCTTCATCCTCAGTTTCCTCTGAGTTCATGATGTAGAGGAGTAGAGAATTTGTTCTTGTATATCTGATGTTTTCACATATCAGTAACACTGGCTACTTAGTATGTAGGCCTCCTTGAAAATAGACAGTGAGTCTTTTGTGCAATTTTTCCAAACTCCTGTTTAACATATAGGGATAGCAAAACCCAAACCAAATAAAACAACACTAGCATTGCATTTTAGATGTCTTTGAAACATTCCAGTGTTTTGGACCACCAAACTCGAACCCACGATGGTTGCGTTTAGTTTTGATGAAATTGGGCAGTGTTGCCTCAAGCTGGTTTGCATTTGTTCTCTTCAAATTTACCCCGACCCTGTTAGAGTAACCAGAGATTTACAGAAGAACAATATACCATTAATCTGCTCCATAGAGCTCTTTTGAAAAGTGGATTTAGCAGTAAGGAAGTCAGGGAGGGACTTTAATTTCGGAGAGTGATACCACTATCATCAAAACAGATCGTAATGTCAAATGTTTCTAGGTGCAGATTATCACTGTCTAACAACATCAAAGTAGCAAATCAAAAGGTGAAAAGCTTTAAGCAAACTACAAATCCATGCTGCAAATAATTCTTTTCCCTGAATTAACTGGGTTACTTTCCTCCACTGAATTGACAAGATAGATCAAAGGTACAGTCTAAAGCTGAGTCAGTACACCCTAAAACAATTTGAGGGCAACATTGAAGGAAAAATGTCTAATATCCACACTAATGTTGAAGTATATTGATGAATAAATCTAATGAGCCCCATTCATACTTTGTCCCAGTGATTGTTTTTCTTCTGGTCTCTATTCCATATATACCTTATTCCCAACCAAGAGCACTCTCTTCATTTCTTGCCCAAGTAGTGAGCCTGTGATCTGTGTGGTTTTTCTACTTGCCCCCCACATCCTTGGTGTTTAATTTCCTCTGGAGGATGGCATAGCCAGGAGCCCAGAGGGCCTGGCACCATCATTTTGGCGGTCTTCTTGTTAGCTGGTGGCCCTTCAGGGCTCTGACGTACAATGCAGTCTTCCATGATGCACCTGGCCTTCTCCCTTTTCCTTGTCAAAATATTCCTTCTTGCTATTCAATTATTTATTGAAGCCCCTGCTGGTGGATTGTATAATCTAAAAACAACGTATCAGGTTAAGGTGATAATTCCATCCCTAGTGTGTTTCAAAATAGAACACTTGAAGAGATTGTGCCTTAAAACACATTAGCGAATTATAGTTGGCAAACAGTGAAGATGAAATTAGAGAGCAAAGGAGGGCTTTCTGGTAGTTTCTACATGTGCCATCCTGTGGCTGAATAGCTGCCCTTGTTCTCCATTATATGTTGCCTGGAGCCCAGTGACTCTTCTTAGCCTAAATGCTTGGTGTTCAGAAGATGCACCTCACAGTCTGTTTACTCATATTCCCATTTCTCAGGTAAAATAAAAGAGGGACGATTCTTTGGTGTCTAATTAAAGATTTTTTTTATTGGATTTGATATATTTATTTTATTTGTTGAGAAAGTAAAGAAAAATGAAGGCTATATATAAAATATATGTTATAATGGAGATTTAGAGAATTCTAGAATTTTATAGCTGGTAGAGAACTAAGGGAACTAAAGACAAAAATGCATAAATAATTAATTACAATATGAATATGAGAACCCAAGTCTTTTTGGTTCTTCAATTTGATGTGCTCATATGGTATCATAGATTGCAGGGAAAATATTTTTTATAATTATATTGTATAAACTTTCTTACTCTTATGACTTGTAACATACTTCATGTGAACTTGGTTAAGTTGCTGATCACTTGACTGAATAGTATTCAGTACACTAAAGTTATATATATGTATACAAGACTAGGAGAATAAAAGATTTAATTTTAAAGATCATCCTTTCAATTTGTTCTTTGAAATTTGATATTCTTACAAATTTCAGGATAAGAAAGAGCTATTATGACATTACCTTAGAATCAAGAAACCAACCACAGCAAAACATCAACAGCCATTTCTTGCCTTAGTTTTTAAATGTCAGTGCTCTATCTTAAAATGAGCACTTCAAAGATTTAGGAGAAGATGAGCCTGGGAAAGACAAATGTTCCTTCCTGCATAATTCTCAGAATCATAAAATCTCAGACCTTATCCTAAACATTATAGCATCATTGAATATTTTCATTCAATTATCCCATATGTATTTATTAAGCATTTCTTAGAAGCCAGCCATTGTCCCAGGCACTGGAGCACTCAAAAAGTGGAATAAAACATTTCTGCCTATGGCAGAGACCTTACCAATATTTGTGTCCACTTCTTTTTCCAGGTGATACAGCTAAACTGAATTTTACAGTCTCTTTTTATTATATTCTGGCCAATAAAATGAAAGCTGAAGTATTCTGTGCCTCTTTCAGACTTGCCCTGAAAATATAGCTCCTATATGACCCTCTCTTTCCCATATGCCACATAAATGAAGAGGGTTCTAAGAAGAGAGAGGAATCACAGGAAGAAAGTACCCTGGGTTTCTGTGTGGCTGTGTAAAACAGAGATCTTTCCTATCACCACCAATCTACATTGGACTGTGACTTAAGCATGAAATAAATTTCATTGTTAAGCCACTAAGATATAGGGCTTACTTTTAGAGCAGGTAGTCAACTGTTATCAGCTCTGCTATATAACAAACCACCCCAAGCATAGTGGTTTAAGACAAAACTATTCTGTGTGTTGATGGTTTGGACAGGGCTCAGCTGGAATGGCTCATCTGTGCTCCTGAAAGCACTGTCAGGTCTCACAGGTTTACAGTCAGTTGGCTAGTCCCATGAAAACTGACTTGTCCTAGATGGCCTCTCTCACAAGTATGTTGGTTGGTGCTGGCTGTTGGCTGAGCCATGTGTTTCCAGAAGGCTAACCTGGGCTTCTTCAAGAAGAAGAGTAATCTCCAGTGCACAAGCATTTCTACAGTCTCTTCTTACATCATATTTGCCAATGTTTCATTTCTGAAAGAAAATCATATGGCCAAGTTTAGTCAAATGCAGGAGGGGAATACACGTGAGCATGGATACAGAGAAGCATGATTCAACGGGAGCCAGTATTCTAGCAAGTCACCACAACAAGCTGGAGTAATACATTGTCCTTAAGGAACTCAGGATTCTAAAAGGGAGAAATTTATAAATAAATAATAACAACACTAACTGAGAAGTGTTAGAACTGAGGTAAGAACAAAATGCTATGGAAGCACTAAAAAGGGAATAATTTACTCTGCTTGGTCTGGGCATAGCAGGAAAACTTCAACAAATAAGATAATTTTGGTGCTAGGTCTTGACAGACAAGTAGGAGTTTGTGAGGAACTCCAGGGACACAAAGAAAGGAGGAAAGACATTCTGTGAAGGGGAAATAGCACCTGAGAAAACATGGGAACAAGTAAGAGTATGGCCAGTGAGGGAATAAAGAGGAGAGTAATGGTAGTGGGGCTTACAGTAATGAGTATTATGAGATAGGATGCACATCGTAGGTGGAACCAAATGGCGACAAAAATTTATGCTAAGGAATTTAGAATTTGTTCGCTTGACAATTGTAGATTATAGAAGAAAATTTATCAGAGAACTAATAGATTTTACCTGAATTAGACATTTGGTGTAGCAATAGGATGATACCTGCTGGCACAAAGAATGAGAATGAATCTCAGTACACATACTTGGGTAAGCAAGAAAGGTTGTTTATTTAGTTTACAATAATTAAACATACTTTCTGTTTTATACCCCCATTCCATGGGGTGGCAGAAAATTAATCAGTCATTTCAGGGCTGCTCCTTTACTTCAGAACTGCATATAAGCTTTGTAGGACTGACGTAAAATAAAAGTACCCAGGATCAGGGAGCGGATGTAGCTCAAATGGCTGAGCACCTGCTTCCCATGTATGAAGTTCTGGGTTTCATCCCCGGTACCTCCTGAAAACAAGCCAACAAAAACAACTCTCATTAGGGAGAAGATGTAGCTCAGTGGTTGAGAGCCTGCTTCCCATTTACGTGGTCCTGAGTTCAATCCCTGTTACCTCCTAAAAAAAAAAAAAAGTACCCAGGACCTCCTTTGGTGCACACATGCATGCTCTGAAAGTCCTAGCAGTTCTCTCTCTTACTTTCATGTCTCTTGGAGGTACATGGGAATCACCCTAGGAAACCTGTGCCAAAGAGAACAAGGCAAATCTTTAAGCCCATTTTTGGCCCTGTGTGCTGGACATACTACTTTCCTGGGGTTCTATCTTGGAGATGGACACAGTCTCCTTTGCTCCCAGATTCCACAAATGAATCTGAGAAATTTATCATCCATGAGCTCTTGATCAAGATAGGGAAGTAAACTTCTTGGTTCCAATTACTGTTGCTACATAACAAATTATCTTAAAAGTTAGGTAATTTGGTGGGTCAACAATTAGGATAGGGCACAGCAGGTATGCTGTCTCTGCTTCATGACTGGTTCCTC
This sequence comes from Cabassous unicinctus, assembly GCA_029593785.1. NCBI lineage: Eukaryota > Metazoa > Chordata > Mammalia > Cingulata > Chlamyphoridae > Cabassous > Cabassous unicinctus. The sequence goes on along the minus strand of JAQZBX010023438.1, from coordinate 9,250 downwards.
AGCTGGGAAAGATCAAAGTCTGGAGATGACCTGGTGGCTGTAAGCTGGAATCATCTGAAAACTCTTTCACTCACATGCTCCTGTGCTGGGATGGCTTGAAGACTAGGACTGCTGACTGGAGTTCCTACTATGGTCACTCTGTGTGGCTTGGCTTTCTCAGAGCATGGTGGCTTCAGGATCATCAGACTTCTTACATGGCAAATTTTTGGCATCAAGAGCTAGTATTCTAGAAAACAAGATGGAAGCTGCATCTTGTTTTTATGACCCAGCCATAGAAGTCACACAAAGGCACTTCTGCCATGCTCTATTGGTTGAAGAAGTCAAAAGCCCACCTGGATTCAAGTGGATGGGACAGAAGACCCCCCACCACTCAATGGGAGGAATGCCCAAGGATTTTGGAGCCATGTTATAAAACTACCAAACTTTCTCTCATAGCTTACCTATGATGTCCATTCCCCTTTTTCAATCTGAGGATTTTGTTTGCTGTTAGTCTGAGGCCCAGGGTGGGTGGGAATAAAGGATGAGGAATATTTGCTCTAACTAATGATGTCTTCTCCAAAATATTTTATCCATGTCATGAGTCCTTTCCATTTATTAAAGGCCTAAGTGTTTTGAAACTTAAAAGCTAGAAAGAGGCAGAAAGAACCCTCTACTCTTTATTGTCACATTCCTTACCTGAGGTAAAAAGTTCTACAAAAAAGTCTACCTACCTGAAGGCACAGAGAGCCAAAGGTATAAAAGAAATGTTTTAAGAAAAAGACCCCAAAGATGTTAATATTTTTAAATGACTTCTTACTTAATATATTTACCATTTAAATATATTTCACTAAGCATGTTACTAAACAAAACACACAAACAAAATCCATTGCTCTTCTCTGATAATATTGCTGTTCCTGTTTGAAATAGACTCTTGATTTTGGCATATTTTTCACATTTTTCACAGTTCTTCAGTTTAATGGACCCAATTTTCTGGGAATATTATAGTAATTCCAAGGTATAGAAGCACCTCTCCTTCAAAGGTACATCAGAATCTATAGTGCAATCCCTTCCCGCTTATCCCATACCACATATGATCAAATAGGGTATTCATCCTCTTCAATACACAGGTTTTTAGAACAAAGTGACTCATTCAAGGATAAAAGTCCTTTGAACTCCCCCATCAGAGCTCACTGACATATGTTAAGAACAATATACAGAGGCTTCTTATTGGGTAAGGACTTTCAAGTCAGTAACAAAAACCTCCCCTGGGAAAGTTTAGGTTAATATTGACCACCCCAGATATTGTTTGTAGTTATGCAGGTGCTTAATTCTCAGTTCTTGAGCCACCCATTAGCCAACGATGCAGTTTCTTTGTTCATAATTCTTTTGTGTTTTGTGTCCATATATACTATTGAATTAGTCACAGCAATTAGCAAGTTCAATGTATACCAATCAGGCTCATTCTTGTAAATGAGGTGGCAGGAAGGAGGCATGGAGTTAGCTTCCTGTGAGACACATGGTTGAATGACATACAAGTGAATACCGGCAGATAATAAGGGTTCTATTGAAGGGTGGAATAGATGCAACCAATTGTATCCACTACTGAGAAAAAGTGGAGAACTTGAAGCATGTAGCCAAAGAAACAGCAACAGTGACAAAATACCCAAGGGCCTAATATTAATAGTATAATGTTAATATAATAATATTATAATAATATATTAATAATATAATAAAAAGATGGGTTCGTGTGATAAATTGAATTATGTACCTCAGCAAAAAAAAAAAACATATTCATAATCTTACTCCTCTGATGTGGGTGTGAACCCATTGTAAATAGGACCTATTAAAGATTCCATATTTAGTTAAGGTGCAGCCAACAATAGGAGTGGTCATTATCCTACTACTGGAGGCCTTATAGAGAAGGTCACAGGGAGAAAACCAAGGAGAGAAGCTGGAAGCTAAAAGTAAGTGGGAACCCAGAAAAGAAAGGAGAGGACATCACCACATAATGGAAAAGCCAAGGAATCCCCATATTTCCAGCCAGTCAGAATGTTGCCAACTCCGGGAAGAGACAAGCCTTCCAACCAATGCCTTGACTTGGATTTCTGGCCTCTGAAAACACGAGCTAATAAATTTCTGTTAAGAACTCATCATGTGGTAAATGTCATAGCGCATGAGGAAACTGAGACAATTAGGCATTGGTTCAAAGACTGGAAGACTAAGCATATTGAGTGGGCTCTGGTTGGAGTCTACACAACCTCAAGATAAGGGCCAAGGCAACCAGTGTAGCCACCAAAGTGACTAAGGAGTTGCCTGAGGTTCTCGTGGAAATTACCAAGAGGAGAGTAAACTTCCACAACTGTCAGTACAGACAAAGCTAGACTCTTGGAAAATGATGCCTGATAGATTCCATATCAGCCTGAAGAGAAAGATGTACTAGATTTTAAAGCTACTAAAGTTAGATTTACACCCCTGTTTGGCAGGAAATATATCAATGACAACACACTTAAACCCCCTTTAGACAATTTGAGCTTACAAGGAGACTTACCAACAAATGGACAAACGGTCTTTGAGAATTTAACGTGTGCTTTTGTATATTTGGGCCACTGTTCACTGCTTCAGAAATGAATGGATCATTGAAATCCCAGGGCCTCTTGGGCAGTGAAGCAGAAGTGTTGAGAGGCTAATATTTGGGAGCCATTTTTCTTTGAGCTAGAACAGGAGTTTGAATGAAATCCAGCCTGAGTCAGCTTCTAAACAAGGATGAAATTCAATTTCACAAAGCTTACTTGCAAGCCTGAAGCAGCTTATTTATATATTTTTAACAGTTGCCTTAAAAAGAAACATTGGTCTATATAACCTTTGTAAAATGCTGAGTTGAATATTCAGCAAAAACAAACGTAAACTGCTTCAAAATTTTCCCTGCAAAACCAGGATTGGCAGCAATGCCACTGTGACAATACAGTAAAGAGTGCCCTGCTGTAAGACACATCCCCTGATAATCTCCCCTGCCTGGGCATCAAGGAACATTTTGACCTTGGACAAGTCACTTCACTTCTCTAGGTCAGAGAAAGACTAACTTATCTGACAGGATGCCTGAGCACTGGAACATGTTAACTGCTCGTGTCCTCTGACTTTAGGGTTGAGGAATTTGAGTACAGCCAAGCCACTTGTCTCTAGTCAAATACTGAGTCAGGTGGCTGGGAATGGCCTGTGTTCCTCTTGGCTCCTAGGCTATGACTCTTTCTTCTCTAGTACTTTCCAGAATGTAGTGGTAAATCTGGGCTGGGTCTAATGAAAGGGCTTTCACTGTCAATGCCACCCATGGATAAGCACCTTTGCATGTGGAGCTCCCACTAGGTATTGATGACATTCAGGGAGGCTTAGCCCACAGACTCCACCTGCCACGGTACCTCTAAAGCACAGCTTACAAGCAGGCACAGGACACAGCAATAATCCCTTGCAATGAAGAAAAATTTTCTCAAACCCTGAACGTGCTCAGAGTAGCATCACTGGGATTAATCTATTAAACCCATTAGTCTAAATGATCTTACTAATTTTGCATTATATAATAAGTGAAAACAGGAGTGTTACTTTGCAAAGATAGCTATAGTTTTCTAAAGGGAAGTTGAGAGATAAAAGAGAAGATTGCAACACGATTGCACCATAAAAGAAATTTAATCCTTTGGTTATTGGAATGTCTCTAATGCAGTTTAAAAGACAGCACGGCAAGTTGTGTATGTGTGTGTGCACACGAGAGAGAACACCATCTTATTAATTTAATGTAATACTGTCTATTTCTTTTTGTAAGACTTGGAAAAGATAAAAGTATGATAATGTACCATTAATACTAAAGATAATTCAAATACTTAGGCAGAATATCCCTCTTAACCCTTTCACAAAGGTAGAAGAATAAAGCGTCAAAATTGATGAGTGGCATAAACTCAAAAGGAAAACTTTTTCTACTGAAAAAGAGAGCATTCAGCTCACAGTTGCAATGGCTTTGCTGAAGTAGTGGCACTTCTGGTCTTCTTCTAGACCCAGACAGACCATCCACTTCCCCAAGTCACAATGGAGTTGCTTTCTCCAGAAGGCAAATTTTTAATGTGCTCAGGTTAGTGATGATAAAGAAAAAGGAAAGTGGTTTACATACCTATGATTCCCCAGGGCAATTTCCTCCAGAGCAGTTTATGAGGAAGATTTTCTATACTAGGGCCTTGAAGGGTCCATCTCCTGTCCTAACACATCTTTAGTTGAGCTTCAGGAGCTCCCAGTACCTATGAAAACTTTCATTTCACGTGTTTCATGTAGAGTACACTTACATCCATTGCATGGGTGGGAGAGATATAGTCATGACTTCAAACATTCACCATCCAGGATTACAGCCATCCTCTATTTCATTCACTGAGGGACATGAGCAGCACCTAGTGAGTGCTCATCACTGCTTAAGTGTCAGATTCTTGAAGAGAGGATAATCATGACACCACTGGCACCAACTCTGGAAGGGATTCCACAGCCCGGGGATCCTGAGAAGACAGACTCAGTGTGCCAGACCTTGCCCACCTCGGGCCTCTGTCTCCCTTCTCTGCAACTGACCCCTTCTGGCAGGCTGAGGACTGCCTCCTCAGGAATTAAGTCTCTTCTCCTCAGATGGCTCAGAACTGTGCCTCAATTCGCATGGACCTGGCCCCAGCCTGGCCCTGAAGCCTAACAAGGCTCTAGCTTTGTTTGCTAATCTAGGAGTCAAGCACCTTCTGCCTTGCTCGGGTAACTGGGAGTAGGGATGGGGGACAGAGAGGGGCCTGCGCTCTTTGCTTTGCGCTTATTAGCTGAATGTCTTCAGGCAGAATCATCTCTGTTAGTATAGGTTTCTCACCTATAAAATAAGTATGGTAGATTGAAGCTGGATGTACCCCAGAAAACCATATTCTTAAATCTAATCCATTTCTGTGGGTGTGAACCCATTGCAAGTAGGACTTTTAGATACTTCAGTTAGGATGTGGCCCACCTCAATCAGGATGGGTCCTAATCCTATAACTGGAGTCTTTTATAAGCAGAATGAAATTCAGACAGAGAAAGACAGCAAGGGAAAGCAAGAAGTTGAAATTCAATGGCACCTGAAAGAGAAGGGAAAGATCAAGAGAGGCTGCCATGTACATTGCCTTGTGACAGAAAAGCCCAAGACCAAGGGTCACTGGCAGCCAGCCCCAGAACACCAATCTTAAGGAAGAAAGCATAGCCTTGAAAGATGATGCCTTGATTTGGACTTTTCCCAGCCTCAAAACCGTGAGCTAATAAATTCCCATTATTTAAGTCAACCCATTGCATGGTATTTATTTGAGCAGCCAAAGAAACTAAAACAATGGAATCATAATAAAACCTATTTCAGAGGGTTGTTATGAGGCTTAAATGAGACACTGCATGTCAAGTGCTTAGCACAGAGACCAATACATAAAAACTGCTCAATAAATTTGAGTAATTAATCATTATAGCATTAAAATGCATACAGAAGTTTAGCAATTCTCTTGCTCTCTGCTTCTGCTTCATTTACATAAGCATCTTTTCTTCCAAACTGGATTATAGATTTTTTTTTTTTGAAAGCCAGGGTCTATGTTTGTAAGGGTTTTCAGATCTCCTTCAGAATTGAGCAATTTGCAGGGTACTTAGTGGGGTTTAGTAGGGTTTTTGATTGTTCTGAAACTAGTGCAAGGTATGAAAAAATATACCATTACGGTAATTCACATTGAAATTGTGTACATGCACACTGAGAAAAGGCACACTAAATCAGTCTTCAGAAAGCAGGAATTGCAAACCCACTGGATGCAGAGCACTGTCACATAATGTCATAGTCCCAAGATATGCCAACCACCAGGGATAGAATTAAGCCATCAGGTGGCCCTCACTTACTGAACACTCTATGTAGACCCCACATGAAATCACAATACAGAAGTCTGATAAAGCACTTAAAATTGCTGTTTATGCACAAAGTTTTCTTCATATGGTTTAAGTAAAGCATTCTCTCTTATCATCTTTGATTTCTAATTTTAATTAGACTACACAACAATTGTAAAAACCCAACAGGCATACCTTTTCTCTATCAGATACTCACCAGAGAACAACTATGAGGAAATTTCTTACAAATGTAAAGGGGGTACAGAAAGCATTCTATATGGTGAAGCAGCACACATCAAAGACCACAAGCAAAACACAATTGTTTTGGTGAGTACATATGTAGACAATATCTTTGTTTAAACATAATGCTATTAATAAATGCAGATTTATGAAATACTTTCATCAATGAACTATGGCAGACTTGAAATACAAGGATTATATTTCTGGGTGTTGAAATTCAAATGGCAGGAAAAAGTCCCAGGAACAGATTCTCAACAATAATCAAAATTGTTACTGGTTTGGAGAGTTACACGACATTTTTTCCTCAATTGTATTTAGACAACAAAATGTATGTTTTCTTCTGGTCTTGTAACCAGCCTAATTTCCATGGCCTACACAGGTCGCCTTAAAAAATAGCCAGTAAAAAAGAAAAATAGAACTATTAAGCATATTCTAAATTTGTTATTGATAATTTTGGGGACTCAAATATATTGATAGCCTGAAAAATGATAATCCTTAGTATGTGTTCCTTGGAGTTGGAATTTTCCACACAAAGCTTAAGGAAAAGGACTTTAATTCTAAAAGAAGAAATATTTTACTTGTTTTGTGTTTCACTGCATGGATAAAGCAACAAAGAGTATCCTCAATTGCTACAGGCTTTTTTGTTAAAAATGAAGAGGTAAACAGTGGATTTTTCCTCCATGATTTTATTTTGATATTTTGATTTTTTCCTGTTTTGTAAGCATGTGCCCCAAACTCTTTTAATGCTAATTTTATATTGCATTTGATACAAGGAACATTGTGCAATTTCTAGAATCAGGTAAAAGGCTTAACTTCTCAAGAAAAACTTTTAAGAAAAAAAGTTTGTACAAGAAAAAGAGTTCTCATGCTGTTACTAAATGTCAGAACTGGTTACTTTAAAATAAGAGTTTTAAAAACATGCTTCCTTCAAAATGATGTGTTTTGTGATATTGAAACATATTGGTATCATGTTCAGGCAATGCCTGATGAGATGACATGAAGGATGCAAAACCTGGGACAGCCACCTTGCTGGTTATCCAACTGTTAGAAGATGAAATATGTCCTCCCCTGGAGATTCCAAGATCATCATGAAAGTAGGCCTTCTCTGTGTTTCTGTGTGTGCACTTGTGTGCAGCCAACATTGTATTTGTATTTATCCTTTAGAGTCCATACACTATTCTCATGCCATCTTATTTCTATCCTGCCACGTGTTTCCTTCTAACTCAACCTTCTTATTGCAGGTTGGAACTCTAGGTGACCAGCAGCAGGCTGGTGTCCTCAGTTGTCATTAGGCTCTTCTGGAGAGAAATGCATTCAACAGAGTAATACTCCTAATCTCTTGCCACACCCCTTACTCATTTCTCCTCTGTATCTATTCCCTCCCCTAATAGTTTATGACATCTATTAGAATACATTTCATAAATGGGAACGCAAATTACTGAAAGACTGTACATGCTGGGGATTTCCTTTCCTTCCTTCCCTCTCTATCTGAACAGTCCAGTGTGGCAACACTAGGTACTGTGGCTGTATATTTTCACAAGGCTTAGATTAAGGGTGGTGGGGACATTAAGTGGTTAAAAAAGCAACCACCAAAAAAACCCCATTGACTAAATATGTAAGCCAGGTCCTCTAATCTCACTCTTGCATAAAGTTGGCATTTTCATCTCCAACTGACTCCTGTGTCAACAACTATTCAGAATTCAGGCAGGGAAAGGGGATGCCATTTACTGGGCACCCTCAAATTCCAACAATTATGTTAATGGTTATAATAAAAAAGTTCAAGTCACCCAACTGATTTAGTTAGCCTAGAAATTTTCTGCAATAATGGGGTGTTAAAATAAATCTTACGTTGACATGATCTCAGTCTGTAGTCTTCACTAGGACTGCGGAAATATTTCCTGTTGCTGACCTGCAATTTTTATTAGGTGACTTTTTAGCAGCTGTAAAATAGCTGCAGTTTATAACACCTTATGATAATTTAATCAGAATTAAGTCCTTTAAAAATCTATTATCTATAATAAAAATTTCCCAGTGAACTTCTAGAATTATATATATATATATAATATCCAACATGTGTCTGTAATTAAATTCCTATACATGATGAGGGTAATTTGTACTCAGCAAAGCTGATTTGGGATAAGCCTGGTATAAGTAATGGCTTGTGAGGTAAATGAACTATAGTTGGAACATGTGAACCCTTAGCTCCTGAGCTCAGACAAATCATTTAACTCTTCTGGATATATTAATCTTACCTGGACCTTGAAAAAAAAATGATACCTGCCTTGTCTACCACATAAGATCAGATGATGTGAAAATTTGATGAAAACTAAAGTGTTTTACAACTTTCTTCATCTGACTGATCTTCTCAGTACCATTCAACGAAGTTGACCCCTCATTTTCCCTTAGCTTTTATGGCACTCATTTTCTGATTTTCCTCCACAACTTTGACTCCTTCTTTTACATCCACTTAGCTGGCTCGATTTTACTGTTTCTTAGACCTTCTTAGCTGGGTCTCCTGAAAAGCAAATACAAGCTTGCAGGCAGATGGCTTATTTAGGAAGTTATCACAGGAAGCAGGGGTGAGAGGTAACGGGAGTGAAATAAGAAAAGAGGAAAAACCAATATAAAAAAGAGTTTGCTACCACTTTGGGTCATTGGCACTAGATCCTGCAGGAATTCTTGAGGAACTGTATGGAAATCATCTCAGAACTGTTTGCCTGGGAATGAATAGGGAAAGCATCTATGCATCACTTTTTAAGCTTCTGTTGGTGATTCCATGAACAATAACTGCTCTTCACTCCCAGACTGCATGTGCATGAGTGTTGAGCAGTGTCTAACTGTCCCAAGCTACACATCAGAAGATCCCCAGTGTAGAAATAGTGGCTGATAAGATGCTTTGTCAGGTTGCACCTGTGCAAAGTTTATAGAAAAATGCATGAAACCAGTCTCCACAACAGTGGCTAGAATAAAAAGAAGAGCAAGTGGACTAAAGTGGTACAAAAGAGGTGAACATTAACAAGCATCTAAATGTTAGGTTTCTGAGCCCTCTTCTCTCTTAATATGTCATACCCTTCCTAGGTGATCACATAAATTCTTATGGTTGAAATTATTATCTACAAGCTTATCACCCCCTCATTTA